>WUQG02043558.1:0-10572 GCA_011317285.2 Androctonus mauritanicus
ATCATTATTCTGCTTTTTTATGGAGGTTATATATATGACCTATGATTTTACATTCTGTATTACCTCGAAAAACATTTCTTGGTCCACATTTATAGAGACTTTTTGCCTTGTTTTGATTAGTACTCTCACCGATTTAAATTTGACTAATCTCTTAGGAACATCTAGCATATTTAAACAATATTTTTAATAAACTTGTAAAATCTAACAAAATAGTCAAATTTTAGATTTAGTTTCAAAATGATCTTTTTAATATAGAAGAGAAAATTGGATGCAATAGTTTAACATCACCATACGTAAGTGCCTCGGAAAGGAAACAATTCTTTTTTTGTTTTATTGTATTCAGTCCTAAGTATTAACATTTTCATTACCTGATCTTATTCAATTGTGTGTGTATAGATCTCTAAATATCAGATATCACATAACTTTTATATATTGTTTGTTAATAAATATTAATTCACCAATTGTATATATATGTTATGGAAAAAGTGATTAATATGGCCATTATGAATAATGACAAACAAAATCAGATATTGTAATAAATTTCATATTGTTTATCATAATTTATCAAATTGACAGGTCAATATGAATATTGCTATCATATGGGTGGGAAAAGTGATAATAATGACATCTTTTCGTCAGATTAAAAGTGGTTGGAGAGGATAGGAGTGATCATTTCTCTCCTTTTAAGTTGATTTTTATAATTTTATCATAAGATTGATAGAATTATAAAATTTTATTAATAATACATTTTATTAACATTAATTAAAACAGTTAATAATACTTACCTTTCAAAAATATTCTAGTTTATGAAATTTTCATAAATTATTTTGTTATAAACTATATGCAAAGAAATTGCAAAATAAACTTATTTTAATATTAACTCTAATTATTATGTAGTGTCTGTTGATTTATTAAAGATTTTTATGTAATTAATCGTACGTAAATATAATAGAGCATCAATTATCCAAAGTAATTGTTACCAGACTGTCTGGATAATCAATGTCTTACTGTAAATATGATTAAATTTTTTTAATTTTATTACAATACCTGATTTTGA
Organism: Androctonus mauritanicus; assembly: GCA_011317285.2. Lineage (NCBI taxonomy): Eukaryota > Metazoa > Arthropoda > Arachnida > Scorpiones > Buthidae > Androctonus > Androctonus mauritanicus. The sequence goes on from WUQG02043558.1 coordinate 1,058, forward strand.
TTGTCATTAATCATAATACCTGTATTAATCATTTTGTCCATAACGTGCTTATACGTGCGTGTGCGTGTGTGTGTGTGCATTCAAAATTACTTCCATGTCATCTTCATATATGATTCTATAGTGTTATCATTATAAAATTAATAGAATTTAATATAATAATTTAAAGAGGTAGTAAAAATAATTTGAAGTGTAAAATTCAAGATTGATGATTAATAAATGTAATTTGAATAATATTTGTTGTTTGTTAATCAGCAATCCTGAAATTAATTTGCCATGTATTGAAACTACAATTAAATATGCATAATTTAATTTTTCTTAAAATTATATTAATATGAGAAAATAAACAAACACATTTTACTAATTATTAATTATATTAATTATTCAAGCTAGACTGCCAGAAAATAAAATTTTCAGGATGAACAATTTTGGCACAATACCATCTGTTAAATAAGTTGTTAAATTTGGTTGATTATTGGATTATTCAATATTTATTTGGAATGCTTAGTCTAAAAAAAACATTGAGGAGCCCAGTTACCGTATTTAATTCAGAACTTAAAAAAAAGATCTGTGCCAAAAAGGGTGTTTAGAGATTTTATCATTTAGGAGATTATTCAACACAAATAAACATAAAATCAAAAATATAAGATTTTATTTATCTGTTATAAGCATACTATTGCATTTAATTTTTGTTTTCCTGTTTTTTAACAGAAATGAATGAAAATATCTTAGAATATGAACATTATAGCACAATGGCACTATAACGTTCATATTCTATAATTTTTGGCAGCGTATGTATGATGAAATGTAGAAAATATCTTTTGTTTTATTATATTAATAATTTAATTGCTATCATCATCATCTATTTAAAAAAACATGTTATTTTTTTAATAATTAAAAGCACTTGCATAGTATTTTTTTGTAATAAAGTATTTTATATAATCTTTTTGATGAGCATAACAACCTCTTAAAATTAAAATGTTCTCAGTAGAAGGGCCTCTTAAAAGTTAGGGCCATATCACCTTAAATCTGACACTGTTTAGTCAGTATGTACTTAGAATATAAATGCTTAGGAAGATTAAATATTCAGACATACTCTAATACAATACATGTTTTGCTTAAATTATTGAACAGTAGCATAGATTAACTTTCCCCACAAGGACATAATAGATATTTACAGGTCAAGATGAAAGAGTCGATAAGGGCCATTTGACATAGACTCAGAACTTACAAATTTAAAACATACTATTTAAAAGTTAGCATGCACAAGCCCCTCTCAAGCCCTGGCTATTTATAGCACCAAAAACAATGAAATCTACATTCCTAAACAGCAACATATTTACTTCCTGTTGGGAGTGTCAAACCCCCACTCAGAAAGTAAATCAACCAAATTTAGCAATTTGGTAAAATTTAAATCAGTAAAGAATAAATTATATAATATACATTATGCAAATTAGTAATCTGATTATATCTATAATTATATTATTATTATATAGCACTAATATATGGCAAAGAAACTTTATGTATTTTATATTTATCTTTTTAATAATTTTACACAATATATTTTAAAATTTTCTTTTCTACTCAATGAAAAAGAAGGTTCAAAAATCTTCATTTTTTTTATATATATATAAATGAAATATAATAAATTTTTACATATTATATTCAATTGAAAATATTTTCAGTATTTTTGGCGAATTTTATTTCAATGAATGCTCAATCTATAAATTTATCATGAACATTTTATCCACTAACCATTAGCTACTGGCTCGTTATGTCCCTGCCCGAGGTTAGTTAGAAAGGTCAAAATTTACAAAAGGACTTATCTATTATACCGATATAGTATTGTAGGTTATAAGAACGTATTCATTAGAGGGTCACAATGACCAGCTATTATAACGGTACAATTTTCGGGGAAAAAAGATGACACACGGTTTAAATTTATACGAAATGTTTTATATTTTGGGGACAATTTATAAATCTGACCAATTACTCGATCGCTTTCAACTGATACAAATCTTGTCGATCCCATTCTACTCTGCAATTGCATCAGGTAGATTTGATCATACAATTTACAGATTTTTTCTATAGTTATAAAATTAATTATAGAAAATTTCATATATATTGAAAGCTACTGTTAGTAACTTAACGATTAATAATCCTTACCGTCTTTTCTACCGCTCAGAATTATCAAACAGTTCGGCCTCCCCGATGACATCCTTCCACCCTAATTCCGTCCGCTTTCGAAAATGTTTTACAACACCCTCTATCGTTTAAAGCAAACATCACAATTTGGCCGGAAGATCACACACAATGGAGATCAATTATAGAACGAATTTCTAAATGCGTATTAAGAATTTTAATACATTGATGTACTTTTAAATTTAGAAAATTTGATTTTATAAACAAGCGACCCGTGTTAAAATTTATCAACTTAACTGTTTGCATGGCAGCATCATCATCATCTGATGTTGATCACAATCATCATCATCATCTAGCCAGCTATTATATAGTAAGTGTAATTTGATTTAAGTAAAAAGAAATCGATTTGATGCATAGCTAAATAACAACTTTACTGTCGATACAGAAAACTTACAGCAAGAAATTCCACAGAGAATTGTTTTTAAACACTAAAATTTCCAGAAAATACAATTTTTAAAACTTTTACAATTTCTCAATCTCTTATTAGCTAAATGTGAAAAACTGAAATTTGTCATATATCTAAAAAGTTTTTTTTATTTTTTTATTGAGTTTCTTAATCTCTAGAACAAACTGATACACATATACCCTTTTTCATGTATTTTTTTTTTTCTTTTTTTAACTTAAAAACCACTAATTTTCTAATTTGAAAAAGTGGTAGGGTACAGGCGTTCTCTATAGATAAAAATTACAAAAAACGAGAAAAATCTTCCGTACAGGTTTCAGCCAAATACATGATGATAAAAAGACATTGAAGTGTAAGCTTAAGTACCCACATTTATTATTACAGTTTGACAGGTGGTATTGTGTTGTTTACTTATATATTCAAATAAAAAAAAAACGTTCAAATGAAACAGAATATTTACACATCCATTAGAACTTTGATATGTGGAAAAAAGTTCTTCAAAATAAACAAAATTACAACAAAATATTAATTTATTATGGGTGAATACACAACAAAGCAATGGATGATATTGATGGTGTGCATGAACATCCGTATAAAATGTCGGAAACAACACAGTACGACCGACAGTTTGGTGTTTTATGCCACAGCTTCCACTTTCTCTGCTTCAGTCACTTCTTTGCTTTCTGCTTTTTCAGTTTCTGCCTCTAGTTTAGCCTTCTTCTCTGGTGAAATGGCTTTGTCTGAGTTTCCGCCATCTGATTTCCTCTTCTGAGTCTCATTTTCTGTTATGTTGCTTTCTGCCTTTGTTTCTGCAAGATATGCCCAAAATTTCAAGGTTGATAAATAAAATTACTCAAATTTATGTATTGCTGAGAAAATTAAAGAAAATCTCACCTCCATTTTCTTGTGTTTCTTCATCTTTGTTTTTGTTGTCATCTGTTTCCTCAGTTTCTTTGGAACTCTCTTCTGCTGGCTTTTCTTGCCCTTCGGTATTATCCTTTCAAACAAACAGATCCATTTCTATATTAGTGAGTGGTAATAGCTTTCAACACTAGTGTTAAAACTAACAGATACCAGTCAGTTTTTAAACAACATATTTGCATAAATGCTGAAATTTCATTTCTATAATAATTCATATCAAAATATATATAATAATAACTGAAAATTTAGTAAAATCACACTAAATTATAAAAAAAATTAAAAAAACATTTGAAACTTTTCTTAAAATTATTTTACCAACCAAATGATTAAAAATTTAACATTAATTCCCATTATAACTTGCATAAAACAATCACAAAAGGAAACACTTCCTATCAAAAACAACATGCATAACACAATTTTGATAAATGGCATTCAAAACAATTTTCAAAAACAAACTAATTTTATAATCGATTCCCTTACTGTTATAATTTTCTAATAAATTTTTAATTTACATTTCAATCGTATATTCTATATTATTTAACTACAATCAATTTTATTTATTTCCACTATGATTGATAACATCTCTCTCAAGGAAAACTTGTGAAGGCTATTTCAATAATTATCACAAAATAATAATGTTCCTAAATTCCAAATATAACTATTTGACAATATTAAATAAATTTCTTGTAAAATTTTAATGAACTTAAATTTTTCACTTTAATCTGGTACAGAAAATATTATGGTTTTAGAGATATTATTTAAATAATAATGCCTATCGTTTAAAATATTTTAAAAATAAATAAAGATCTGAAATCAAAGTGAAAATGCAAAACATGTGGAGAAAGAATACGAAAAATAAATTATCAATTAATTCACAATTAACGAATTTATAAATAAAATACCTATATTTTTTCGGAAACTTTAATAAATATTTTTTTTTTTTAAAAGGAAATTTTTAAAACTACAAAAGCAAATTGTCTCTTCCAAGGTCTCATATAAATCAAAAATAGCTCCAGTAATTAATAGTTAAATATTAAAGTTTAGGTCATATCAAATTACAAAAATTTGACAATTATTAATGGGAAGACTATACTAAAGCATTTTTCTTTAAATAAGATTTAGTTTTTTTTTTGTTCTATCGTTATTTATACTTAAGTAGATGATTTTGATTGCTTTATAACGAAAAAAAACTATACAAATAATTTTTCTTATTATAAATAATATCAAAATTTTATTATAAGTAATAAAATTTTGAATGGTGTTAATTTCTTTCTTCAATAGATTATAAATTTATTCAAGAAAGACAAATCTAGATCATGTTTAAAATTTTTTGTTTTTGCTAAGAATTAATCAAGATGTAATTTTTAACAGAAATTTTGTGGTCATGTAAAGTGCAATCTTTATTTCATCAAATGTTTTTTCAATTTTAAAAGCAACTTAAAAATGAAAGAAAAAAAAAATTAAATTATTTACTTCTTTGAATGGAATACTAGCTTTTTTTTTAATAAAAGTTTAGATCAGATTGGAAAAGTTTAAATATTAGTTTAGTTCAACAACATACCAATCAAAATTATCAATTTTATCCTAGAAAAACAAAACAGTTCTGAAGATAACACATTTAATATTCGCATATGTAGGACACTATAAAAAAAAATACCAAATAAGCGAATATTACATTTAAAAAAATTAAGTCTCGAAAATATTTTTTTTGCGCAAAAATTAAACTAAACTTATTTTTAAGTTTAGCAAATTGTGTTTAAAAGGATATTTTGGCAATGATTAATATTTACCTACTTATCAGTTAAATAAATACATGTACACCATGTTTTTGTTGGATGGGTTTATTTTCAGTTTTGCTTTAAAAAACTCAATCTGGCAAATCTTATCCTATTCACCTCTAAATTTTGCTGGAGAAAAATGTCGAATACTCATTTCAAACAAATGTAGCTTGGCATCATAATAATAACCCATTTTAGTAATTATTTTTAAACAGAAAAAATATCTCAGGCATTTTACACATCACTCAAGGATATCAATCATCACCAACAGCCTGAACTCAATTTAAATAAATCTTACTGCCAGAGATGACTTTGGCAACCACTGGGTCCAATCTATGCTCGTTTCTTCCATTTTTTTCATCTGGATTTCCAAATTGAAAAATTTCAAAATCAGTCCTACTCACCAGTCACTTCTAAGTATAAGCTATTGCATAATCAAGTAGAGGTACATCAAAACAATTATTCAAATCATGAATTGAAATTTCCTCTTAGCGTTGTAGCAGCAAACTCAACATAAAATCAGTATTACCCAAAATGCATTTTTAATTAACAACACTCACTTTTGCTTCAGATTCAGTATTTTCTGGCTTCTGCTTCTCAACTTCACTAGATTCTGTCTTCTTCAACTCTTCTGTTACAGCTTCAGCATGCTCCGAGCTAAACGAGCACAATAAATAACATATTATAGCAGATAGAAAACGAAAACAAGTTAATTTATTGTGCTATAATACTACTAGGAATAAGTTATGTATATAGAATTTATGTCTATGTATATATGTATATACATATACTGTATATATATATATATTATGTACTGTATACATATGTGCTATTAATAGCTTCAACAATTAATTACAATCGATGGGAAATTATGCAATTCATTTTTCATTCAACCTATTTACAAAATTATTATTATTATTAATTGCTTGTAAACGTACGAAACAGAATGAAAATAATCTAAAATAAACAGGTAACGACTGATTTTTATAAGAAAACTATACAATTTTCCCCTTACACCAGATCGGCGAATGGAGAACAAAGACCACTAAACCGGTATTCTTCTCGTTAATGAAATCATCGATATTTAGCAATTTATACGAAATTAAACACAAAATAAAATGACTTACCTTGTTCGAGAACGTGTAGCTGGCATGATTATCCTTTAGATAATAAAATTTGACTTAAAAATAATTGAAAAACTAACCACCCACTAAACAAATACGTTCAACTAGCGGGAATCAACAACGTACGGATCGTTCACAAAGCTTTTATACTCTCAGTCACGTGAGTCCGTCTGACCAACAGAGAAATAGCAGACGATCAATGATACAAAACGGACCAATAGCAGCTGACCAATAATTCGCGCCAATAATCATGAAGAAGTGATGTCATACTGTACATCTACATGGATGAGAGACGGAAGTAATGACGTCAACGACCGAAAGTGGAACAGTCAAATTGTTTGTTTTATAATATAAACGAAAGTTAAGAGGAAATAAATAGTATCTTCGAATACGACTGTATTGTTTTAGATATCACGGTAATCGATTTTAATTATGTCGACATCGCAAAATTCTTGTGTGTTTGTATTGAATTCAGAACACGAGAATAGTATTGATATAGGTTACGAGATGTGTTTATTTAATAGATGAGATGGAAGTCGGCAGCTGTATTAATTTGTTAATGTATTTGCAGCTGCATCGTATCAGAAGTGATAAGTTGTGATGAATCTGGCTAACGACGACGATCGTTTTTAACGTAGCACATCAACAGGTCCTTATTCGCTGATCACCCAAGTATTGCGCATCGCTGACTCTCCTATCGCTAATTTTGCATTTCAGTTTGTTGCATATTCTCTGAAATATTTTCGAATAAGATTTCGTATTAAAAACAAAACCATGTGAACCGTAAATGTATATAAATTATATAATACATATACGAGGAATGTGTACACAACTGACTTCACGTGTTCACAGTTTTAGTGATTTATAAACTATAATATGTAAATATAGTACTGATCAAATATTTCTCCAATGATTCTTTCAGTTTATGTATTTTATCACATTATTTTTTTATGCGAAGTCGGTAATTTTAATACGATACATAAGATAATAAAAACAAACAAAACGATAACTTTTAAATTTATAAATCGATTTAAAAAAAAAAAAAAACAATCGGTGTCATAGCAACAACTAGAGCGATTCTGTGTCGATTATAAGATTGCATTCGCACCTTTACGATTGTTTTTAAAGAAATTGATCGTTTTAATTTTTAAAAATTATTATTATTATTAGTTACTATTTCTATCACTTATTATTTTTCTTGTAAACATTCGCTTGAAAAATAAGTATACACATGTCATTACCTCCTGCTGAGACAATTTGCATTCCGTGTTGTAATTGGTCTAACTTTTAATTCGAAATGACCAATAGTAAAAATGTTCACAGGCGGAAGTTTTGTTCGATCACGTGACTATTTTCAAATTTATTTGACGAAAATTATATTGCGCACATTGTTATTATATATGCTAACTTTTATCACGCTAAGTTAGGATACGGATTTATAATTAATTAATTAAAATTTGCAACAATCAAAAAAAAAAAAGATTTATAATATCTACTGTATAAAATATTGCTTGTGGATATCAAGATATTTAATCTTCTTCCATTTGAATTAAAATAACGTCTTTTAAGAGAAAAACAGGAAATAATTTTTTTTTTAACATATTCATGCGCAGTTAGAAAAATCTTACATCTGGAGTAAGTTTGCAATTTTATACTTAGTTATACAATGTAGGCCTACATCCTATTCGATAACTCGTATAGAATATGTAGCCGAAAATTTTAAAATCATTCGAAAATGATTACGATGTCGCGAATCTCTCTTTCGAACTGATGAACTTTTTAACTAAAAAAAAAAAAAAAATTAGTTGAATTACGTTTCTGGTTTGATGCGTACGCGCATCTGACTGGATAACCGCTTCCGGTATACACAGGTATAGCTAACATGCCATTACGTAAATGATTTATTCGTTTACATTGCATAACTACTAAATATAGAAATTGATTTTGATCGTAAATATATAAAATTACATGTAATTTAATTAAAATAAATTCAAAGCACGGTGAAATGTAGTCCTAACATTAAAACAATAAAAATATGTATTGTCCCTTTTTATTCCGATATAAAAGTTCATATCTAGCCTTTTCCGTCTCCGGGAAGTACGTTTCCTTTTATTAATACGAAAGTAACCATAAGTTTTCGACAAGCGATCTTTCGGTATAGTTTAAACAAATACTGAAAAAAAAAAATTTATTGGCGTGTTTTTGTATCGAAAAATTAGAATTCGATTTATAATTTGTTTTTTTACTCCAGGTGGCGACACACTCGAGTTGGCGAGTAAGGATATATCGTATTTACAAAATATATATTTAAACATTAATTTTGACAGTTATTATATTCAAATATATAATAAAAAAAATACAATAATCTACAGTAATCTGTCATGTATAAAATACAGTAACCTATCATGGGTAAGTAGTTATAGTATATAAACGATGGAGAGTGGATTACAAGTTAGTTGTAACTGCGAATTTCGATTAGCGAATATTTTTTATCGTAAGTAGTGAATTCGATATACCGAGTTCGCAAATATGACCCATTAATCACCTGCCGCTTAATGTATTTTAAAAATATTGGATGGCTTCCGTTAACGACCAGGGGGCAGCAAAAGCGTAGCCGCCGAAGTGGACATATCACGTGATATGATATCCGATATTGGGGTATAACCATTCCGTGGGTATTATACTCGCTTTATTAATTGCTAGAATCTGGTCATCACAGTTATTAACATAAATGGGATATATCTGCCATCAAAACAAAGTCAATTTGCTATATTGTCGAATTTACGTTGGCATCCGCCATGTTGTCGAGGAAAACCAACGTTACGGTTGGCTTCGTTTTTCTAATAAGATTTTTATATTACTGTCCGATGGTTCTTCCTAGACTAGGCTCCAATGTCTAGGAAGAGCTATTCGCACCATCAACTAGCGCAGGATTTAGCAAGCCATCAGAAAGTCCTGTCTGCACCATCAACTAGCGCAGGATCTAGCAAGCCATCAGGAAGTCCTGTCTGCACTATCAACTAGCGCAGGATCTAGCAAGCCATCAGGAAGTCCTGTCGGCACCATAAACTAGCGCAGGATATAGCAAGC
>WUQG02043569.1:0-10572 GCA_011317285.2 Androctonus mauritanicus
TTGTTTCGCCCCGCCACTTAGTACTCTTAATGAGTGGAAAGTGGCGTCATCTGTTAACCAAAAAAATATTAACTAAAGGCGGACGGATGGCCGAGTGGTAACGCTGTTGGCGTGCACGTCTCGGGTCTGGTAACTCTTGAAAAGTTTTTTCGGGGTGCCGAGCCCGGCCCGGCTATCCCCGTTCATCACCATCCGGCCCACCTTCACGGGTGTGGGTGCAGCCCACGATTGGAACGGAACTGGCCCCGCCCCTCAATAATCTCCCCGATTAGAAAGGAGCGTAAAATTTGCAAAAAATATTAACTAAATGTTAACCATTTTCCATCGGCTTAGTTCTCTAATGGGTTCCAATAAAATATATGAACTTTATTCAAATAGACCAATTTCCTTGAAATAGACTAATATTTACGTTTTGTTATCGTATTTTCGGGCAGATCGCGTAATATACAACGAACAAACCTAATTCATATATTTTTTTTATTCATTTTGGAATGGAAAGGGTCAAAAAATAAGCATTGAAATAATTTAATGAAATATGGATTAAAATGCTAAGAAGCATATTACAATAGCCAGGGCTGGCGCTACCTAATTGGTGCCCGTATCAAAATTCTAATTAACATCCTTACACTTCATTTATTACATTTTTTAATTAACAGATGTCGCCACTTTCCACTCAGGTACAACAAGTAAGAGTAGGTAAGTGGCGGGGCCAAACTATCTGTTCCACAGGCTGCCCTCCCTTCAGAGGGTCAACCGGATTGTGGAGGACGAGTATCGACGAGCCTGGCCAGAATACTAACAATAAACTTTTCGAGAGATGAGATTCGAGAATCGAACCTGGTCTCCGCAGGGTAGATAGCCCGAGTGTTTCCACGTTGCCAATTATTAAAACATTTTATAAAAATATCGGTAACTATAAATTTTTGGGGCGAAAAAAAATAATTTTATTTTTCTATAAAAAATTTAAACAATTTCTTATAAAAAATAAAACTAATTTTCATTTATTATTAAATAAAAAATAATAATATAATTTTATATAAAAATCCATAAAGCTTAATTTGATGAATTTTTATAAATGTGATGAAAAAGCATACAATGAAAGTTCCTCGTTTGTTTGTCATCGATCGAGGTTTCATTGATCTAACATCGTATATATGTGAGAGCAATATTGCATCTCTCATAAATTTGTAAATTTATAAACTCAAATGTAGATTTTTTCATTGCCTGCTTCTACACTAAATTGAAAATTCGTTAGGAGAGGAAAAAATGCAGGCGGTTATCGAATACATTTTTTACATATAGAACAATATTTTAGAGTTATTATGTATTGTAGGCTATATTACGATCTTTCAATATTAATGTGTTGATGCGCCGTTGGCTGAGTGGCTATAGTGGAAGTTTGCTGCGCTTTCACCCTGGAGAATCTAAGCTCAATTCACGAGTCTCATATCTCCAAAAGTTTTTCGAGGATGTGAGCTGAAGTGATTGAACCCCATTCTCCATCAAAAGGTGTGGATAGCTGGTGGTGGGCAATGGAATGTCCTGCCGCTTAGTATCTACCGGGTGGAAAGCGACCTTAAACTTAACAAGGAAAATATATATATTAGCGTGCCGATAGCGTTGACTGGATTGCGTGGAAATATTTCGGCTTTCGTCCCAGATGGCGCGGGATCGAATCCAGATCTTATATCTAAAAAATTCATACGAGCAATCTGGAAACTTTTCTTCAATCCTCATCCTAATTAGTGTCGCATTTTTAGACTGAAATATATCGAAGACTATGCAATGAAAGTTTACAATTCCTTAAAATTTTTTTTATACGAGTTGTACTTAGAGTTTAAGACTATTAAGTATATATATTTAAAATAACCATTCTAAAAATATATATAAAAATTCAAATATTGGCAAAACTTTATAACTTATTCGAAAGATGGCGCGATGTACAGTATCTACCCGGAACGCTTGCTTTCTAGTGAATTACGTTAGATTGTTACCAAAACTACTGGAATGTCCGCTCAATGTTAGAAAAGCGAGGTCTGTTCTTGGTAGGCTACTTTCGCCAACGTATAATACATTCAACGCTATAGTAAACTGACCCGATTTTATTTTGGTGGCCAGACGTAGCCCATTTAATTTAGTAAGTGTGATACCCAGATCCTAATAGTTAATAAAAATGGTGTAGTACCCCAATATGAAGTATTGAACCATTTTATTATTATATATATATATATATTTTAATAAATACACGTGTGTTTGATAATTTCGAATGAAGCGCTCAAAATACTCCAAATTTCGCATTTTCCTAATCGTTTAATGTTTCCAGGAAGGAGAAAAACAGATTTAAAGGCCATCGGGGTGAATTGTAAAAAAAACCAATATTACACATATTTTATGCTAGAAAATGTTATGAAAAATAGCAGATACAAATATAATGAATAAAATTTTATTTATTTTTTGATAAAGATTATAATCAAACAATAAACAAAGGCATAATAGCACTATTAATATCAAATAATAAAATATAATGTTTCTTCACCTTCTATCGTCTCAACCTTGCTTATTCTTACTTCTATACACTAAAGAATATATACCAATAACACAAAAAAACACACTATAAATAGTAAGAAATGTTGGGAAGGATTCTAGTTGAACTATAGCAGGCGGATCTATCTAAAGATTCGCCGCTCATCGACTGATGTTTAAAATACGAATCGACAATTCTGTTGCATTAACGATTCACTCGAAAACTATCTCGGCTTTCGAGATGTTTTTATTAGAATCTATCGTAAAAACAAAAAGAATTAATTTCGAGTCGACGGACGCCTATCGCCGTTGATTGCGTGGTCGTAGATCCGCGTGCTGTAGCTCAACTAAAATCGTATCAAATGTTGTATTCAGCGCATAGATCTATGGTTTAGCGAACGACTCGGCAGACCCGATGTCTTACCACCTGCCTACCAGAGGCTTCGTTTATGCTGCCAACCGACCGTTAAAACGGTCCATCCAGTCTTGGATACACTTTCTTCAATATTCCTAGTGATAATAGCTGTAATTAAAATGGAGATATCATTTCTATTCTTTTATTAGCGGAATCATTGGAAAAATAAGAGAGAGCGTATATGTTGGGGAAAAAAATGGGTCTCACGAAGAAATCAACAAAATGCATCCTTTTTTCAATAATTTGTATTTTATATTAGGAAATTATATATAGATTAATAAATAAAGTCATTTTTTCATATACATTTTATATTATTTTTATTGCATGATATATATACATACATTCCAATAAAAAAAATAACAGTAAAGAAAATTAACCATTTTCTGCAGCCATCGATTCATACAAAACTTGTTGAATTTGCATCCGAACATTGTTTTTCTTCTTTGGGCAGTTCATTTAACATACACCTAACATCCAAATGCTTCACTGGTTGCGATTTTATTAGGATTTATCGATGATAATTTCTCTACAGCACTTTCCATTAACGCTATCCGTATATAGTACTTTCTTCTGATCTTTTCCTATTGCGTGGTAAAGGGATCTGATAATTGTAATTAAAATTACACGTCATATTTACAAATTCATTTTCAGGAGTATTCTTTTCCAATTCTATAGTTACATCGAGTGGTAATTGTACCTGAGAGAGATATATGAGAATGCAACAGAAAACAAAACTGATAATGTTCAAAACATATCCGTCAGAAGTTCACAAAAATTACATGAATTATTTATTGGCGCATAATTCTTTTAAGGATGTAGAGAATGTTCCTATCAACAAAGAAATTTGCATTACACTTTTTAAATTAATAGTTACTTTAAAAAAAAATGAATTATGGTATACCATGATTAATTCAAAATAAGTCATGAAATACAGAAGTTAAAAATAAGCTCGAACTTTAAGGACGACTTCAAATGCTAAAAATAAAATTTTTAATTAATGGAACTTGGTAAATTTCATTACAAAGGCGTGTTTATACTTTATTGAAAAGAAATATACGAAATAATTTTTATCTATTTTAAAACTTGGGAGTTCATAAATATGATTTTAATGAAACAAACATTGGCTCTCTGGTTTTGATTAATATAACAAATCGGATTAAATTTGGAATAATTTATTTGATTATTTCTAATATTAAGTGTCTAAAAGTATCGCAAATAAATGAATAAAAATACACACTTCGATATATAAATGCTGTCGGCACCAGCTCCAGACTTCTGTCTCAACTTTCCTCTATTCACGAGAAAACTGATCTCTTAGATATTTGCTCTACTACAAAAATAAAAGCATCGACAACTAATTGATATAAGATATTAGAATAGTAAACTCGATTGTACTTTACTGATAGGCCTAATTATAAACCAACACCTATCAGTAAAGTTTTCTCCTAACTCTTCGACAATATGATACAACATAGCGTCTCTTAACCCCTCTATGTGGTAATTCCGATGCTTCGGATTCCAATTTTCGTATTTTTAATACGAAGAAATCAAAACTTCTTCCAGCTCAGTCGTTCTCATTGCCGACATGTTTTTAAACTCTCTGTTCACCTAACCAATTTCTTACCGCTGATTGACTACATTAGCCTTTCAAGTGGCAAAATACAACTTGGTGAATCCAATGCTGAATGGCTTCCGTTAATGTCCAGGAGACGGCAAAATTGAAGCCGCTGGCAGCCATATTGACGGAGTTCTCTTCTGCTAAATATTGCTATCGTCTGCTGAGTTGTTCATTGAATACATTATTTCTTGCTATTTATAGTGTTTTTTCTGTTTTATTGCATTATGGTTTTAAGTATTGTGTAACATATGGATGTAAAAATACGCAAAAAACAGATGATAGAAGTTCCAGCTTTCATAGGTGAGGAATTATTATTTTTTTTCAATTTGGTTTGATAAAATTTTACCATATACCAATCCGACATATTTTGTCCTTTTTGTATATATAAATAGGTTTCCTCATAATCAGCCTGAAATTCTAAATGGATTATTGCTGTAAGTTAAAACAGTAGGATTTCTGTCATGCAATAATGGCAGAAGATTTACATCTAATTCAAAGGCTATCCTTTAATATTTGATTATGAAAATGAATTAATGTAAGTAGCACTTTCATAATTTATATAATATGGACTTTCAATTGATTTCTTTATATATTCTGGACTTCTTAGTTTTCAGTATAGAAACTTTTAGAATATCATATATTATTTCCATTCTACATACTGTAGTTGTAACAACAACACAAATAATGGTTGCTTGTGTATATGCAGCTAAGACTAAATTTAAATAATAAAATTGCTTATTTTTTCCGCTCAAGCTATCTTTTCTACAAAATGCAAATAAAATATGTATTCTACTTAGTCTCCCTATTTAAAATAAGTACATCTAGGAATAATTAACTATACTCTTATAAATTCAGTTCTTAAAAATATATTAACTGATTAACCAAAGATTCAACAACAAATAACATCCTAATAAATTTATATAATTAAACTCGAGAAAGTTCTGGATAAATAAGGGAAGAATGGTTTCTTATTCTCTTTTTAAATTAAAATAATTTTGTAGATAGACTGTTAGTAGAGCCCCTCTCATAAACAGTTATTTCTATTTATTCTTAGTGCTATAGATACTGTTCATTTATTCTTACAGGCACTGTTGCTATGACAATTTGAATTGCACAACTTTTTGACATCAACACTTGTACTTATTATTACAACACCGTATGCAGTGGCACATGATGAAACCTTATGACCCAGAGGAGAGTTGTATTGCTTTCCGTAGCATGCTATTACAAACATATGCCCTGATCTATTTCAGAATGGTCTGTGGTCATTTCAAAATGCTCAGGACTTGTATTGGTTTTGGCAGAGATGCCTACAACGTGTGATAGTTCTCACATCATAGCCACCAAATGAAAATGTTGAGTATCGATATTTGGTCATTTAGAACTGGCTACAATGCATTGTGGCTGTTTTTTTCGGTCATTGGGCGATTTCGATGTTTGGGCATATATATATCCCACTATTAGGAAGAAAATATGTTTTAACTATCGTAATATGTGTTCATATGTATAATTTATATCACACGATAACTATTATGACATTGAATAACATTACTATTACTAATTTATCTTTAAAGTACAAAACTTTACTATGCTAAAAATGGCTATGTTCATATTTAAAATGGAAAATTTTACTGTTTTAATATTTTCCATTATATTATTATTTACTTATTTTTTTTTTTGTTAAAATATGTTTAAAACTATGGAAGTTAGAGAATGTGTGTAATTTAAATGTCTTTTAATAAAATGAAAACAATCTTTATTAATTAATCAAACTCATTTAATCATAAAAATTATACAATAAAAATTGGTAATCATCACTGAAAATTTTTAAAATATTCTTTACATCAGAAGTGCAACAAATTCTACCAGTAGAATCATGATTAAATTATCTCTCAAGATTTTTAATGACTTCTTCAACTTCTTCTTTATTGAACATATGGTAACCTTCTCCAGGAGTTACAGTTGCCACCTAAATATTTATATTTGGACTTAAGTTTTAAGTAGTTAAACAAAATAAAAAGTATAATAATTTAAACTAAATATATATGAAAATCTTAATTCCACAATGAAAATAAGAAAAATTAATTTATGATGTTGAATTACATTATTTTAATATTTTGCATCTTTGGATATTTTAGGATGGCAAAAGACCACATGCTCTGTATTTCCCATGCAGTTTTAATTAAATAAAATAAACAACAATATGATTCAGATTTATGAAAGAATGATTAACAACTATTTCTTAATTCTTCAATGGTAAAAGCATTTATCATTAATGAAAGCAGTTTTACTGAAGAAAATGATAATTTTTTCAATAAAACTGCTTTCAAAGAATTGGCTAGCACACCAATGTGTGAAGATAATCAACTGGCCAACTACAGATCTAAAGCCCATCAAAAATTTGTGGGCGGACTTAACAGATACATTAATTAGAAAGCATACCAGACGAATTATGGGAAAAGATCTGTCTGTTTGAAATGGGAACATTTTCAGCAAACTGATAAATGCCAAGTGGAAAGCATGCCCAAAAGAATAGCTGAAGTTATCAAAAATGCAGCTTTTAGACAAAATATTGATGTTAAATCAATATTAGTCCAAAATATTTTTATCTTGTTTAACCATATATCTTATACTTATGTTTTAAAAACTGCAATTAATCCTCAAAAGTCTTGAGGAATAGTTATTTTGTTGTATAAAATAAAATATCTGGTATGCACATCAGCCATGAATGTTGGAGTAATTTGTTTTTTTGATTCTTATGCAATTATTGTATAGTGCATATATGATAATATTTCCATTATATATGATACTTTAATTGGTAATTCAGTTTGATTTTTGTAGAAATTATATGAATATTTACTATAAATTGTAAACATTTTACTCTGTAGAAACATTCCATTCAAATATCAGTTAGTTAAAATCCTTTTGCAGTGCAGTCTTCATAACTCTTTACTTCGAAGTGTGTAATAGACAAGTAACAGGATTACAGAATGATAAACTAATGCAAACACAAAAATTATAATCAACAATTTACAAAAAACAATTTCAGAATAAATATGACTTTTTGCTATTGTTATATGTGAAATATTGCAAAGCCAGCACTGTGAAACAGTAAATGGACACTATAAAATATTGAAACTTAAGGAGTTTCTGTCTCAATTAATCTAAAAAGGCAGTTATCAGGAATTATTTTATTTAATATATTATTATCTATTTATTCCAGCGACCCTAATAATCTAATAATTCGAGTAGAGACTCTAAGAAGAAGGCGAGCAATGATTAAAAGGAAACAGTCAATCAAAGATGTAGAAGAAAGTGTCTCTAAACAGAGGAGCAAATTGGATAAAGGTGTGAGAAAAGTGACCAATATGCGATAATAAAGCAAAAAACAAAAATACAGATAGCTAAAAAGGTAGTTTTAGAGAAAAATATAAACACACTGTACTTTTTGAAAAATGTTTTAAGGATATAGATAGTGCAGAATATTAACGGTTTTAACCAAAGAGAATTTTAGTAAAAGTAACAGTGATACAAATTATTGTATATTTTATTAAAAACTAAAATATAGCATAGAGCAATGACAGGATAATTAACATGAAAAGCTTTCTTATGCTTAAATAAACAGATCAAATTATACATCTGAAAAACATTTTAATCTATTTGTGGTGTCCTTTACATGCAATGTTTAAAACCTAAACAAATTGAAAACACGATAAAGAACAAAAAACAAATTTTCTAGATTGGATTTGAACTCAGCTATTCAAGGTAGTAGGCAGAGGCTTTAGTGATGCTACTGTCAGCTGCTATCATTTATTCTTGTCAAGTGATAGCACATGAGGAGTACACATCCCCTGCATATACTTACTACCCCATTTTAATTCAGAAGAGACAGGCCCATTCTAATCTATCTTGATTCTCAGTACAAGTACTTGATTTTGCAACCGATCAACTTCTGACATGCTCAGTTCCTACGAATGCAAAGGTGAAAACCTTTTTGCACTAGACTGTACATATTGAAGAATCAATATAGATTATTGTATGGCAATAATCTATTTTGTTTCTTATTTTTCACCTGTTCATATAAATAATACAAAAATTGATGATTACAGGATGAACATAGTTTATATTATCTAGATTTATGTTTATGTTCAGTCATTTCCTGTAATAATTGATCACTTATTTTTTTCCCTACTATTACTGTTGATCTCATTCTTAATGTCATCACTGCTTAACTACACTAGTAAAATTAATCAAACTTTTGCAATTTTTTATTAAAATTATTAGACTAATAAAAATTTGTATGTATATTAATATTTTTAATATTATGTATAAAAAGCGTAATTTTTGGACACAAAATTTCAAAAATCTTTTTCCAATAATTCACCAATTCTGATTCAATTTTCAAAAATTTTTTCACTCAAAAAAATTTCCTTTAAAAGTACAGTAGTCAAAACATTGTTGACAGGAAGTAATTCCTTCTGAAAATGTTCAAATATTGTACTGATCGTTTTATTTTTGGATTTTATAAAAGGAGAGGGGAAAAAAACCAGATTAACCTTTGTGATGGAAACAAAAAAATCTGATGATATTAACAAGCCAATTAATTGAGTTATTAAACCTAATTAATATGCAAAAAAAAATCATCTTATCTTGCTTAATTTTCATTGAAATGTTTTAAAATTTTTACAATTTATTATGTTTTTGTTTTTTTAACAGTATATTTTTTTTGAATTTATTTTTTTCAGATGTTTATGTTCCATATATGAGACTGCTGAAAACACTATATGAAGATTTAGCCATCCAATGAAATAATTGCTATTTTCGGATAGCAACTGTTCTCTAAACAAAACAAGCTATGAACAAAGAAAATTGGTGTTTTATATATAAAACACCAATTAATATGCAAATTTGAATATTAACTAAGATATGTCCTGTAATTAGTTCAAACTTTACATAAATTTATTGAAATATTGTCATTTTTATTAATAATTTATATATATTAGCATGTTTTTCTTCAGTTCAGTAATTTTATTTTATTATTTTATAAATTTTTGATTTTATATAAAAAAGGCAAACATATACAAAATCTCCTCCTCTCATAAATAAATAACTATAATATTCTTTACTTTGCTCTAATTGGACCCCAGATGGTTTAGTCTCATCACTCCCAATACCACATTTCCCAGAGTATAATAAGCTTGGCAGAAAAGGAACGGGTGCAATAAAACAATAAAACTGCCATACTCATTTTAATAGTGGATTTTTGTTTACATTATATATTTTCTCATTTTTTCTGACAAAAATACAATGAAAATGAAGTAAAACAAACTTATAAATAATAATAAATATTGCCTATTTTAAGAGAATAAGGAATATTTGGTATTATATATAATATTTTTCTTAATTTTAAGATTTTATAGTTTTATATAAAAAATTAATTTCTGCAAAAAATTTCAGTAACTTTATTTCAATATATATTTAGAACAATATAAATACAGTAATGTAGAATATTGAGAAAGGGATAAAAAATTAATTTTCCAAAAAATATTTAATCAAATATATTTTTATAAAAGTCTTTCAAAATACAGAAATTTCGGTCAGAAAATATTTAGGAACCATCATCAGAAACTATTATGCTCCTACTTAAAATTCCTAAATCCAACTGCAATAAATCAATTAGGACAGACAAAATTGTAGTTTTAAAATTCTATTGTTTGGCCCTACCACATGAGATCACATCAACAATATGCTACAAGATCATATTCCTGGTTAAATCAACTCTCAAAATTTTCTTATACTCAATACCAGTGTGTTAAACAGTCATCTATCATTCTATTCTGGTCAGATTACATTTTCTGAATGCTTAAATAAATTGGTTATAACCATTTTATTTATTTTTACTCATATATTTATTTCATTTAGTATTGATTTAAATATTTAAATCTAATCACCAGGGGGAGTTTGTGCTTTGGATGGATATTTGGTTAACGGTTTAATCCCCTGAGTAATTGTTATT
>WUQG02043580.1:0-10572 GCA_011317285.2 Androctonus mauritanicus
TAATGTCTATAAAACCATTTGTAAGCACTAGTATATTTTTTATGTTGCTAATTTTCACGTTACTATGGTAATCTACCATTGTTGTAATTCAAAAATGTTTTTAAAAATGTTCTATTTTTTCTTTTTGTAATTCTGTTCCATTTCGTTATGTACACCTGATGATGAAGTGTTAACGTCGAAAACGTTTGTGTCTTAATAAAACCTTTTTTACGTGTTTACTCCTGCTGAGAAGTGCTTATTATCCACTAGTTATTACTAAGTAGTTACAGAGCAGTTTCGTATAAGTATTATGGATATCATAGCAGTATCATGAATCTAAAAACATCAAAATCAGCATAAAGAGCAGGGAAAATACAAAAATAAAGTAAAAACTTTCTTTTTCAACTTAAATAATTTTATTGAAGCCTTTTCAATCCTCTGACTCCTCTTCATCAATCAATACAGAGCAATAAAAACATAACACAGTTTTAGAACTCATTTCAAAATGAAAATTTGAATTGAGTTCTAAAACTGTGTTTTAAACTTTATATTGCTCTGTATTGATTGCTGAAGAGGACCCAGAGGGTTGAGAGCAGTTCAATAAAATTATTTTAAATTGAAAAAGAAAATTTTTACTTTATTTTTGTATTTTCCCTGCTGCTGAAGTCACAAATAAGATCAACAGAAATTGGAAAAAAATTTTATTTGAAGAATTAAATTCAGCAAATGTGATTGACTGCATTAATTCCAAAACTAATGAACTTGATAACGAAACATTAATTAATATTGAAGAACAACGAGCCTACAAAGAAAAAGAGGCCAATTTAGACAATGCAAATTTAGATGAAGATTTACTTAAAGAATCTGAAACTAAAAATCTTTTGAAAGTTATCGAAAATGAGCACAAAAAGCAAGATAATCAATAAATAAAGACTACAGATTTCTCCATTTTAACCCAAATAAATTTATTGAAGCATTTGTTTAAATATCACTTGCTTTAAATCAATGTTCAAAATAATAGCACTCTTAGCAAGTTTTTCAGCACATTTATTATCATATAACATTTTCGGACACTTACAATTGTCCCTCTTCAGTACATTCAGAGCTTAGAAACTCAAATACATTCTTGATTTCTAAGCTCTGAATGTACTGAAGAGGGACAATTGTAAATGTCCGAAAACATTATACGATAATAAACGTGTGAAAAACTTGCTAAGAGTGCTATTATTTTGAACATTTATTGAAGCGCTTTTAACTCTCTAGGTCCTCTTCAGCAAAACATAAAAAGCGATACATCAACAAAATTTACTTGTATTAAAAAGAAGAAATATGAAGTCTTTATTTATTGATTATCCTGCTTTTTGTGCTCTTTTTCAATATTTGTTAAATATGGAGCAGTGTATTTTGAATCTTAATAGTATTTCTGAAAGTTATTGAGAAGGTTGATGACCTTTCTAAATTCATTTTCAAAGTTGATCCTAATGTTGATCCCTGCAACAAAGTTAGGCAAGCTTTAAACAAAGTAATTCAATGCTACAGGGAGATTTACGAAGAACAGAAACAAAAGAAACCTGTGCAGACATCAATTTTGCATTTTTTTGATAAAAAGATCTTTAAGAATTAAAATTTTTTGTTCATTTATTTATAATAAAACCTTTAAATTCATTCAACTTATTTTAGTAATCATTAATTTTTTATGAACTGTGCCTTTTCAAGTAGGTAGTGACTCATGAGCAACCAAAATGATCTTACAGCTGGCCACTGCCTGCCACTTCTCATCTCTTGTTGAATTGTTCAATCTTACACAGAGTGCTACCTGTGTTTGGAATGGCACTGAGCACCTGGCTTGAAGAAAGTGAATGTATTCACCTGCCAGACAAGCCCTCTTTATCTATTCGTCTTTACGGACTCAGACTCACTTTCTGCTCCTTTCTACTGTTTATTATAAATCTTAATGATTAATGTGTAAAAAATAATTATTAATGTAAGAATTTATGATTTAAAAAACATATGAGCAAAACTGAAAATTTCTTAGAATCAATTATAATTTTTTCCATAGATTATATATTTTGAATAGTCCAGTATGAAAGAGGATCAATTAAATGGACTATGCAAGAAATTGCTGTATATTATTGAAAAGTTTAAAATAAATAAATAATTATTGAGGTGGCCGGATCTCCGAGTGGTAGCACATTGGCGTGCCATGAAGAAGGACCCAAGTTCACCTCCTGGGTCCAGCATCTCCTGAAAAGTTTATTCAGGGTTCTGTGCCTGTCCCGACAGTCTCTGTCCATCACTATTTGGATCCCTTCCATGAGTATGGGTGCAGCCTGTGGTTGAAACTGGCCCCACCCCTTAGTAATCTCCCTGATTGGAAAAGAGTATAAAAAAAAAAAATTATTGAAATTAACTTATCATAGATGCATAATTCAATTATAATTATGAATCATTACATGTATCAAAATTTTTCAAATAAATTCAGTTTGATATCTGTTTTGGGTTGGACTGTTACTCTATTTTAATTTTGAAGAAGTTGCATTTGTATACAAAACATGGAAATAAATAAATTAGCTTTCACAATTAACAGCAAAACTATAAAAATTTGCTAATCTCAAGTTCTCTTACTGCAAAACTCCAATATATTTTAATATTAAAATTTTAAAATTAAACTATTCAATAAGTAATTGAATAGGTTAATTTTAATTGAATAGCTATTGAAACTATGCTAATGAATAAATCTTACTTGCTGATTTGGCACATTCAACTGAATGTTCTGACTTGGAACCACAGTAGCCTGTATTGTACCTATATTGCTAGTAGGAAGTCCTTGTGGAATATCATGGGAAATTTTAGTTGAAATTCCATTAGGTTGTAGGGTATTATTTAACGATGATGCAGGTGCAGAGTTGTCTGCAACAGTATCTGTAGATGAAGTAGTGATAACATGAGATGTCTGCGCTGAATTAACATTTGATAAAGAACCATTCTGTGATGTTGCAACTTGCACTCCTACTATAACATGATTTATTCTTGATGATGAGGATACTACATTGTCCATAGAGGAATTAGAATTTCCAATGGGAACACATGATTCTTGAAATATAGCTTCTTGAGTTGACAAAGTAGCAGCAGGCTGGGTAAACTGAGTACTAGTAATTGGAACAATTCCATCACTTATATTTTGTACAGTTATGGGAATTAAAGGTGATATGGTTGGCGTGGTTGTAACTGTAGAAGTAACAGTGGTTGGAGTACATATACTTCCAGCTAAATTTAAAGATGTCATATCAACTGCAGGAGCAGCATTCAGTCTTGCCAGCAAGGCTGAATGATTTTGTGTCGTACTAGACATGAAACCTGCACTTGTAGTAGTAGTGGTGATAAACGGTGAGACCGTAACTGTACTTGTCTGAATATCTAGACCCTGAGCTTGCCCTTGAGGAACATTTGAAGAAGACAAATTATGTGACTGTAAAATCACACTTCCATCATGGGCTAAGGTTAGCTTAACTTGAGGCACTGTCTGATTTGGCTGAAAAAAATTTTCAATAATAATAATTATTATTATTATTTTGATACAATAAATATAATTAAGTAGTTTTAATCAGTAAATTGTTTTCTTTAAATACATCGTAATTTATTTTAAAATATTAGTTATAAAAAAAGCATGTCTCAAAAACTATAATAATGTTATAAAATAAAAATTTAATGTAGCACTGTGTAAGATCAAAGTTTATGAGTACTGAACTATTGAATTTATATTAGATTATCAGAAATATTATAAATTTTTTAATTATTTGAATGATAAAATTTTTTAATTATTCAACTTATGGGAAATTTAAAATATTTCTAACATGCCTATTTAAAATATTGAAAATATATTTCTAATTTATACCAAAAAAGAAATCTGATAAATATTACTTAAAATATATCAAATAATTGATTCAACTAATTTTGTTTATAATTAATCATACTGTAATACTGACCTCAATTCCTACCATTTTCATATTTTGCCCATCTCAAGACTAGAGTAGGTCTCTATTTAAGTTGTTAAATTGTTCAAAATATTTGTGTAAATTGAAAACTACCTAAGTCCAACAATGTTTACATTCAATATACAAAAATGGTTGAATTAGCAATAGTTAAGTAGGAATGGCCAAATGAAATTTACATGCTACTTTAAACAGAGATAAGAAAATTTAAGCCATAAGTTTTTGCAAAAACGTGAACTGTTTAATATATTTTTCATTCATGTTTTATACAAATTCAACAAAATAAGATGACTTATGCATTCTTGTATCTTCGAAACAGTGCAAATTGAAGCTATGTAAATCAAGAACCTATTTTGCTATATAATCAAAATTTAAGGAAATTTAATTTTTTTTTAAATTCAGAATTATTTATGATGTAATCCATATTTTTAAATATTTTAATTAATTTTAATAATATAAAATTTATGCAGAATTTAATGAAAAATTTCAAAAATTACATTTTTTTCATTACCTTATAGGTTTTAATCAATTTTCATTTTTTTTAACTCTATTTTATTAAGACTTGACATCTGCCAATTTTTATATTTGAAATGCCAAATTATTTGACTTTACAGTAATATTGATTTTATTTTGTAATTTTTTACTCACTTCTAATTTAATATTTAATGATTATTTAATGAAATTTATTGGTACTCTCATCCTATAATAATTTCCAATTTAATGATACTTAATATAATTATATAATAATGAGAAATAAGAATGAAATATATATCAGATTAACCATAATTATAATTGAATCAATAATTTAGATTGCGTGGAAATTTATATTCAAACTGGTTCTGTCACAGCAATGTAACAAGAGTTTCACTGGCAGTTTAATTGATGTGATGCATCATCATGCAACACAATTCTTCTATCAGTATCAAAGTTTAGAGAAGATGGCTCTGTTCTTGACACAAAACCATCAAATTATCATAGATTTGTGCATACAGAAGAAACTCACATGCAAGTGTTAAATGCACTCATCCAAAGTCTAAAAAGATTCATTCAAAGAAATACTGAAGTTCTGAACCTGCCACAATGAAGTATTTCCAGGGTGCTGACGGACTTAAATTTCCATTCTTACAAAATATAGGTATTATAGGACCTGACAGATGGACATAAATAACAGAGGTGAATGGTGCAGAACTCTGTTCAATTTGTTGCAAAACAACGACATGTTTGACATGTTTTTTTCTGATAAAGCATATTTTCACCTTCACAGGGCAGTGAACAACAAAATTGCCACTACTTAGCAGTTGAAAAAAATCCCCATGAATTGCATCACTGGCCTTAGCATAGTACCAAGTTAACTTGAGGCGTTCTCTTGTCCAGCATAATTAGGCCATACTAGCATACCCATGCAAGAAATCTCACATGTGGAAACCCAATCCCCCTTTTAAAAAGAAAAAAGTTCAAATAAGATTAAATGATACCACTCAAAATCTTATCTCGACAACAAAAGGAGTGTGCCAGGGTGGGTGGCCTTTTCCCATTACTTTTTAACATATACATAAATGGAACAATAGAAACATATTATGTTTCCACTTTTCAATAAATGAAAAAATTTATTTATTTTTTAATATAATTTGTATTGCAATTACATTTAGAATTAAATTTCGGTATTTTCATTTTCGAGTCATACGGAACAAACCACATGACTTGAAAATTACGTGATTACTTAAGATGTCAGCCAAATGTCACATGACATAATCTATTTAGATTCATTAGCTACTTCCACTTAGTGAAATAGTGCCAATCTAAAATCGATAATAAATGCATCGAAATTCATGTAAACTTAATAATCGTCATTCTAATCAACATAAAATAGGCAAAATAATAGAAATTAGACATATTTGAAAATTAAAAATGCATTAAAAAAGGATCCAGTAAGCATAACATTGTCAAAAACAAAACATTTAATTACTGAGAATACATATACTCGTATTTAAGAAAGGTCCGTGGAGAAACTTGTTGCGATGTATCTTCTAATAGGAAGCGATGTCCAAGCATTGTTAGGCCTAGACCACGTGGCAGATAAGATATTGAAATGAACGTGTGTGTCCAATGACTTCAATGTTGCCAAAAGTAAAGACCTGGATGCCATGTATAACGGACATACCTAAGCAGATGCTGGCCGGAAAAGAGAATGCAGTGCCATCTTCCGACAATCAGAAACATTTTTAATATAAAAACTTAAATTTTGTGATGACAAATGAAGTGAATGTAATATAATTGCAATTTTTTCCTGTTCCAGGAAATTCTCTTCCTTTCGATACCTCATTTATTAAGATTGGTTAGGTGTGAGAGCCACAAAAGGGATCTATATTACAGAAATAATATATATGATTTGTTTCAAGATGATAATGACAGTACTTTCAATACAGAGACTGCTAAGCATTTTATAGATCTGCTAAACAATTTTATTGCTATCCCTAATCAAGAGACCTTATGATTCCAGCAAAATGGGACTACAACTCACACAGCATGTGTGAGCATGGCTACTGTGCATAATTTGTTTCATGGGCATGTCATTTCTTGAACTGGTGATGTGAATTGCCATCGTGTTCACAGACATTGTCCCTACAGACTTTTTTCTTCAGGGCTTTTTGAAGGGTGTTACATACAAACCAAACAATGTTGCAAGATCTTAAAAAATGCATCACTCAAGTGGTTGAAAATATCCCATAGGATATGCGGAAGCAGGTAATATCAATCTTCAAACAATGACTCCAGCAATTTGTGCAGTGTAATGGGGACTACTTGAAAGACATTATTTTCAATCTTTTCAAATAGACAAATTCCCTTAGTCATAAACATGTAAACATTACAAGGAATTCACAATTTAAAAGTGCTTTGCAAATTCCTTGTATTTCTCATAAGCAGCTGAACTTGGTAGTTTATGATCATATAAACATTATTTATCATCTTTGTGAGTCATTCTTTGTGTGTATGTTATGGATAAAGTGATTAATATGGGCATTATTTTTAATGCCCAGCTATTATGAATAATGACAAACAAAATTGGCAATTGTAATAAATTTCACATTGTTTATCATAATTTATTACATTGATAGGTCAATATGAATATTGCTATCATATGGTCAGGAAAAGTGATGATAATAGCTTTTCATCAGTATTACAAGTAGTAGGGTTGGAAGGAGAGGAGTAATCATTCCTCTCCTTTAAATTGATTTTAATGATTTTATCATAATGTTGACATTATTTTATAATTTTATTAATAATACATTTTGTTAACATTAATTACAACAGTTAATAATACTTACCTTTCAAAAATATTTTAGTTTGGGAAATTTTAACAAATTATTTTGTTATAAGCTATATACAAAGGAATTGTCAAACTAAACTTATTTTAATAACTGTTCTAATTATTATATAGTGTCTGTTGATTTATTAAAGATTTTTATGTAATTAATCATATATAAATAGAGTAAAGCATTGATTATCCAGAGTAATTGTTACCAGGGTGTCTGGATAATCAATGCTTTACTATAATATGATTAAATTTTTAAAATTTATTACAATGCCTGATTTTGTTTGTTATTATTCATAATAGCTGGGCATCATAAATAAATAAGTAATTAATATAGGCATAAATAATGCCTATATTAATCACTTTGCTTATAACATATACACCATTAAAAGGTCCTTCAAACAATGTGCTGCCATTTTATTAATAACTTTTGACAATTCCTGGTTTTTAGTAATACTTTCTTAACAATTATTCAGCTTTTGTAACAGGATAAATTTTTATTAGTAAAACGTTTTCAACTTTTCTTTGAGGTACTCATCAGTACAAAAACACTTTTCATCCAAATATTTTATAACAGAACACAACTAGTTCTATATTCATGTTTTTACACATAATTAGAACACGTTTTTGTTTTTTTAAAATTTTTAAATTTCTTTAGACACATTTTTAAAATATATATATATACAGTGATTAAAAATCATTTTAAAAGGAATAATAATATAAAAATTTAACAAAATATAACAATATAATCTTTTAATGAGAATGCACAATTATCATCAAATTATATAGTTTTACATGCTATTTTTTTTTGCACACCAGCATCAAGATAATGGAAGGTTTTCTGGGTCGTTGTTATTAATTAAATTTATTTTATCCCTTCTTTTTTCTAGCTCTACAGCTTCTGCAATATTGCTGCTTACCTTATTCTTGATGGTTTGTATCATTCAAGTAAATGGCTAGGTCATTCTCATAGGCTTTATTAATCAAATATGATAGTCACGTATTCTCATTAGAAGATTATATTGTTTTATTTTGTTAAATTTTTATATTATCATTCATTTTAAAATGATTTAATCACTGTACATATTTTAAAAATGTGTTTAAAGAAATGTTCTTGTTTTTAAAAATTTTAACATGTACTAAAAAATATAGAACTAGTTGCATTCTGTTCTAAAATATATGTATGAAAAGTGTTTTTGTACTGATGAGGACCTCAAAGAAAGGTCAAAAACATTTCACTAATAAAAGTTTGTCCTGTTATAAAAGTTGAATAATTGTCAAGAAAGTATTTTTTTCCATAAAATTTGAAAACCGTCAGATGTTTCTGCTCATCCCTGTATAAAATATAAAACATATTAATGGTTTGCTTGCTTTTTTTTTGGATGAAATCATCAAAATATATCTTTATTCGTAATAAAATAACAAATATAAAATATAATTATAACAGAATGAGCAGTCATAACTGTTCTTGACACTTTTATGTCAACTGTTCTTGACATGACAGTGTCAAGAACAGTTTTCCTGATCATAAATCTTAACAGTAAAATTTAATCATATAAAAATTTGTTCAAAACTACACGGAATTGTATTTTATTATTATTTTATTTAAAGCAACAATAAAATACAATTTTAATTATTAAATATACTGTATATAGAATTATTCACCTGTGTAACAGTAATAATCTGTGGTGATGACTGTAGTGTATCAATAAGTGTAGAACCTTTAGAAATATCACCAACATTCAAAGCATTAGTCTCTTCTGAAGGTGATGACTGTAATAAATCTTGATGGGGAGATTGAGTTGGAGAAGGTGGTGGTGTTGTCTCAGGCACAATACCATGTTGTTTTAACAATTCTGCCAAATTAACACTAGGAACTTTAATAGGTTTTGATGTAGACGTGGAAGAAAGTTCAGATGATGTAGTAGTTTGGGAAGTCGTTAATGTGGAAGTAATTGAATTACTAGAAACTGCAGCTATCTGAACTGATGGTTGTTCTGATTGGTTCTGAAATGTAACATTTGTACCAGATATTATTTGCTGCTGAGTTGATATTGTTCCTGCAGTTGGCTGTGCTTGAAGAGAAATACCTGAAATCACACTTTGTCCAGCAGTCATCACACCAGAAGCAGGAATTGTGCCAGCATTGAGATGTGCACCTAAGGCAGTATTTTGTAAGGCTGTTGGTAACTGTGGTAATGTAATAGATTGGCTAGGTGCTAAAGCAACAGTAATAGGACCTTGTGGTGTTTGAATTTGTTGAAACTGAATACCTTGATTTGGGCCCATTAATCTTGGTGCTAAAATAATATTTGGTCTTGTTAGCAGTCCTTGTCCCTGTGATGCTGTAGGTACAACAGTATTATTGACAGATGGATTTGCAGTAGCAGCTAAATTCAAATTCTGGGCAGTTAAACTTGGATGTGTAATGCTACTAGGAATAACAATAGTCTGTTGTCCTGGAAGAGAAGCTTTAGCTTGTGTGAAAAGAGTTTGAGTTGTTTGACTCTGAGCTTGCAATGCAGCAATAAGAGTTGCATTATTCTGAGCACCACTCTGTGTCTGTCCTGAAGAGGCACTGGCTGTGAGAGAAGATTGTTGGGGTCGCAGAGTAAATTGAACTCCTGGTAAATTTCCAATGTTTCCTTGAATTAAAATAGGACTCTGTCCAACAGCTGGTATTATTTGATTAAGTACAATTGTTCCTTGTGGTCCAGTAAAAACGCCAGGTTGCCCTTGGCCAATTACAACTTGACCAGTATTTAATCCCACCCCAACAGTCCTTGGATTGGTAGCTACACCAGGAGAACCAACTTGCTTCACAACAGGTGTTGCAAACTGATTAGATGTAGTTCCAACTGGTTTAGGTAAAATTTGTTGTGGCTGTTTTGGCTGTATTGGACGCACAGAAGTTTGAGGATTCCTCGTTGAAGCTGGTGTATTTTGTTGTGGAGCTGGAATAATTTGTACAACTGGTGGGGCTGCCATGGGAACATTGGTTGTTGATGGAATTACTGATGGAGCTGCAACTGTGGGAAGTCTTGACTGTTGTGACTGAGGTTGAAAAATAACTTGTTGTTGAAGATGTAATTTCTGAGCTAACTGTTGAGAGACTGTCTGAACTACTTGAGTTACATTACCAGAAGTTTGCAATAATTGATTATGAGCCACAGTTTGTGTTCTTCCCATAGCAGGAGACTGTACAATTGGGACAGGAGACCAAGCTGGGGCTGGTGATGGTGTATGTGGTGGTAAAGGAGATCGAGTTTGTTGAAGAGGTGATGGAGG
>WUQG02043591.1:0-10571 GCA_011317285.2 Androctonus mauritanicus
ATTATAATATTTCTAAAAAAGATAAGACAAGAATTATAAACATCCAAAACACATTGTGTTGGCATTTTAATTTTTTACTACCGTAAAACGAGAAAAAATTTCTTTACTCCTTCGGGTCGATTTACCCTGCCTTATGTCACTAATCAAGGACGTTAAGGCAGGGTTTATCAACCCCAAATACCATCTTCTGAGGGCTTTATGATCTTCTTTTTTAATTCCCTGTCGATCTAGGAACGTTAACATCACGTCTGAAACAAACAAAATATTTAGCTAAATTTCCGTGAGTTGAAAAGTTTTTGAGGCTGTCGGCGAACCACAATAAAGATTGGGTGAGACGTGAATTTATTTTTAAAATTATACTAATTGATTCTCATATGTTTGTAATCGTCGTTTGAGCAAAGTGGTTGGGTTACTTGCAGCTAAATTTATTATACCTGCAAATTAACCTTTGCTGATAAATAATGACTGGTTATTCAAACCGTCATGTACATAAATGTATACTGTGCATTTCCCTCTAGAAATATGTATCACCTGCGTTTTAGTATTTTGCAGTACATGTACATCTATAGAAAACATATTCGCAAATAGTTACAATCACTGAATGAACATAGTAGATAGTGTTTTTAATCAAATCTCGATCATTAATACTCATCATTAACTCGCGTATACCTTAAATATTTATAATCATTTGATACTACAATATTAGAAATTTTTACGTAGCAAAAAAAAAGATATACTCCAGTTTCTATATAGTGGAGTTGCGAGTACGCACCCACAATTTTCAAATGCAAAAGAAATGTATATACCATAATTTTTTTAACTTGAGGTGCAAATTATATTACTGCGTATATAGTGCAAATCTAAAGTCCCAGTTTCATGAACGAGCTATATATCCGTTTCAATTTTTACATAATAAAGGGTCCGCCAGAGACTAAGGTAATATGTGTGAAGCCGATTATGAAATAACTACTTACTTTTTAATGCCTTCTTCTTATCTTTTTCTAATTGAATTCGACCACTTTTCTTTTCTAGCTTATTAAACCTTACGCACCGTTGCCCTATTTCCTTGCGCGTCCAGAACATGCGGGCACACACTCGTACATTTGATTTGAACTTTTGAGTCAGGTCCTTATGTCTTGACATTACATTCATGTGGTCCCATAATATGGGTTCTATCACCCGATTCACTCCTAAATACAACTGAACACAAATTTTGCATGTCAGAAATCATGATCTTGTTAAAGAAAACAATTTACAATAAAATAAATATTACTTTTCCATTTGCCAATTTTTCCAAAGGTTTTTTATTTTGCAGACTCGGTGGGATGGAAGTAGGATGATATGGACTGATTACTGTAATTTAAAGAAGAATAAAAAGTTCAAAATTATTCCATTAAACGTAGCTTGTAATATGTTATTGACAATTAAAAGTGCCAGTAAGGATTTTTCAAGATATGTAAACTTAAGCGCGGCTCGTTTCAAAGCGCTTACATATTTTCGAAAAAATCTTAAAAAATTAAATTGTTGAAGTAGACAAATTTGTGACTGTGTTAGATCCCTATTATACTAATTCTCTTTATTTTTTACAGGCGTAAGTATACGCACATGCGGATACACTGAGAAAAGTGTATTGTACAATCTCAAAAACATAACTTCCAAGCTTATAAACTGGTATAAAACCCGAAAAATCGAAAAAAATAAAAATCAAGTCAGTTGAAATTGCATTACGGTTGAATGTAATTAGCAGACTGCTTTATCATATTCTAAGTTGGAATTAATGTTAAATTCAATGTTAAAGTTATCTCCAGTTACTTGACAAATATTAAACATAAGGTATAGATATATACCTTATTCCCTGAAAAATTTAAGTTTACGAAAACCTATGTAATAGAGCTTTACGTGTAGGTTAACATTCTCCCCAAAAATTTGTTTTATCTTATCCCTTTTTCTCAAAAACTGCTGAATCAAATTTTTTCTGTCAATTGAACATGATGGAATCGTAAAGCATAATGTATATCTTTAAGTATTGAGAATATCCGATATATTTTTCATAAGATGCTCTGAAATTTTTCAAGTTAATTATTTAAAAAAGAACAAAATTGTGAGTCTATCTTTTCCTTAAATACAAAGATGCAAAATAAAATTTTTCAAAAACTTCTTTTTGCAGCGAAATTCCAGAGTGTTTATTCATTTAACCAACATCAAACTTGCAGATGATTTCAAGTTCTTGCTTAATGGAAAAATCGCAGTATGTTATGTGTCTTAGAATTCAAAAAAATTGAAATCATGTTACCATCTCCTTCCTCTTCCGTCGTTTCATCTTCTGGAAAATCACTCGCATTGCTTGCGCTACTGCTTCTCGACCGGCTGAAAAGGCTTTGGCTCCTCGAGCGAGTTTGTCGACGCCTCCTGCTCTTCGAGCAACTACGGTTATTTGAGCGGATTGATCTCTTGCTGTTGCTTTTCGAATTATTGCGGCTCGGAGAACGACTAGGGCTCTTTGAACGACTACAGCTTTTTGAACGACTACGGCTTTTCGAACGACTAGGGCTTTTTGAGCGACTGCGGCTCTTCGAACGACTAGGGCTCTTTGAACGACTAGGGCTTTTTGAACGACTACAGCTTTTTGAATGACTACGGCTTTTCGAACGACTGCAGCTCTTCGAACGACTGGGGCTCTTTGAACGATTAGGGCTTTTTGAACGACTACAGCTTTTTGAAAGACTGCGTATCTTTGAACAATTACGACTCTTCGAACGACTGCGACTCTTCGAAGAAGTTGAAGAGCTATTCCTCTTTGATAGACTATGCCTTATAGAGCGACTAGATTTGTCTTTTTTTGTCGGAGTTGATTTATTCTCTCTTTGGACTGAACTGTTGGTTAAGTCTTTTCGCAAATTACTTTTATCTTTAAGAGGACTAGAACGTGATTTCTCCGCTCTTTGGATTGATCTATTGGTTGAATCTTCTTGCAAATTATTTTTTTCCTTGAGTTGACTGAAACGTTGTTGAGTAGACGTCATATCGAACGCAATCTCGCCTTCACAAAAATTTCTAGGTTTTGAAGATTGATTACAATCAAGATCTGGATAGACAGGCGTTAGGTTTTCTTTTTCATTACTATCAGATAGATGTTTCGGTGACCTCAGCGAGATTTCAATTTTCTCTTTATCTGCCTTGCTCCTGGGCGATAAAGTAACATCTTTTTCTGTGATTGAAATTTCAATTCCAGAATCATTTACCAAATGATCACCAGCTTTCAAACCAGACTCTTGATTGGTTTCGCAAGAGTCTGAAACACCAGGCATTTCAGGTACTAGCATAATTACTTCATCGGAAAATGGAACATTTTCTTTTATAATTGGATGGCTCGTAGAAGTTCTCAACGTCGGGTTTTGGTTCAGATCGGAGCTGCTAATTTCATCTTGACTAGAGTTTGATTGAAGACTGTCGTTCTTGGAGCCTGTACCTAAAAATTTAATAGATAAATGTCTTCTGAATTTTAGTCAATCTTCACAAATTTTGTTGTTTGTTGATTGAAAAGAAATAAAAGGCAATTAGATCAATCTGTATCTAAATTACAATACTTTTCTCTAAAAGACAAAATTTCAAGTTGGAAAA
Source organism: Androctonus mauritanicus (assembly GCA_011317285.2). Lineage (NCBI taxonomy): Eukaryota > Metazoa > Arthropoda > Arachnida > Scorpiones > Buthidae > Androctonus > Androctonus mauritanicus. Next base: position 3,622 of record WUQG02043591.1, read on the forward strand.
CTAGTTGATTATGGCACTACTGTTAGTTGTAACTATATTTCATGAAAGTAGATGATCAAAAATTTAAAAAAAAAAACTGTTTCGGATATTTTTGAGTTGTAAGTAAACTTATGGATTTCAAGTTGTTCGAGTTCAAAAATGTATCTGCATTAGGTATATAGGTTAACACGTTCACTGATACATGACTAAGATATGAGTCGTGAAATTTTTTTTCTGTACTTGTCAAAATCGCTGAAAAAACTATCATTTGAATAAACAATTTCTCACTGTGGACATTTCGAAGTTTTGAGTCTAAGAAAACTTTTGAAACTCTATAGTTAATTTTTTCTTTTTTAAGAATATTTTTTACGTTTGATTGAACTGTTGGAGCGCTAAATTGTTGAATTATACGTGATACTGTGGGCATTAAACAGCCGATCGGCGTTCCTAATTGATAATTCATTAGCTAGGAAAATTCAAACTTTACTTCACTAACAAATCTCAACAACTACGTCCGGAGCCTGACTATTTTCAATTAATGAAATATCAACTATAAAATGAAAACTTGAAAGTTGTTTTATGCTTTGGAGTTTTACGTGCCTAATTCACAGTCAAATTTGTATTTTTGTGTAATCTATCATTATTGTATGCTCTTACATTCTGAAACTTCGGCATTATCAACCACTTTCGCAGCGCTCTGCACAATTTTGTCCAACATCTCAGGGGTATAATTATTCTCGTCGCTGTCATCAGATGAGATTAAACGGCGCTTTCTGCTAGCCTTCTTATTTTTTTCTCCTCCCCATAGTTGAAAAAGATCAGAGTATTATCATAATAAATTTTTGAAATTCAGTCCAATTGAAAAAAATTTCTAACGTCATTTTTCAAAGTCGTTATAAGAAGAGGTTTGCAAACGAAAGAGTCTGGAAATAACTTACACTAGAAACATCGCTCGGCAAGTCTAATTTTTTGTTATCCGACAAGTTATTTTTTAGTTTAGTTGACTCAAAACGAATCCTTTTTCCGAAATTTTTAATTTGCTCGTCCAAATTCTTTTTGCTTGCTGAAATACAAAAGTTTATTACTCATATACCGGCCCAATTACTTTTTTGATTAAAAAAAATATATATAGTCAACATCTATTCAATTCAATTCTAGTAATTGAGTGTGTTGTCACTTTTGAGTCTATAGCTAAACTAATTGCTAAATCTATGGATTAAAAATATATATTCAGGTCATTTAAGAGATCAAGCACCCTATCTATACAGTTTTTATTCAACTTGATTGGGCTTTGCAGTAGATCACATTGAAGCTTCAAACGTCCCCTTTCAAATGCTTTCTGGTACTTTCTATGAAAATGCCATCTGAGTGGCCAGAATCTTTGCGTAGGTCGCGAGACCCTTGAATGCAAAAAAGGTGATTCCTGTCATAAAATTTAAAAAAAATTTACGTTTGACGGCACTTGAAAATATTTTGAGGTTTGACCGTACTCGGATTCGGGTTCAGCGTTCAATTTCCTAAAACAATATGTACGTGAGTTATAATAGATAGTCGTTACAGACATATCTACATGGCAAAAAGGGAGTAAAATGCCGAAGACGACAATTGACATCTTAGATTTGCAGTTTGATAAGTTATTTTTTGAAAAAAAAATTTTCCCAAGCATAGAAAAAAATGATGTGATATAGCATGTGTATTATCGGAAATTGCACGTAGAATCTGAATCAACCACGTGTCAATGAAAATTTCAGCATTCAAAGGTCCAAAATGCCACAAAATACATATAAATTATCTTTTCATGCATTTAAGGGCCTCGCGAATTCCGCATAAATATTGAACACTCAGGTAGTGTTTTTATAGAAAATACTAGAAAGCATCTGAAAAAGGAGGTTTCAAATTTTGATTTAAGCCCCTCATGAGTTTTTTGAGGTGAACAAATTTTAGACAGTTATAGTTTGAAAACAGGACCTTCAGTTAACAAATTTCCGTAAGATCAAACAAATACATATTTTTCCTTGTAAAGAGATTATTTTACAATATAAATATTAAAAATTCTCACTTCCAAGAAATTTGATTTTAATTGGACGATACGTTTTGTGCTGGTGTTTCCGAGTACAATTTTTTGGGCAATTCTTCAATAGTTCCATATAAGTTTTGCTTAAATCAAAATCCGCTGTATGCTTCGGACAAAAAGCTTTTTTTCTTCCTCCTTTGTCTTCAAAAACTTTGTCCACTTTAACGTATTCGAACTTGTTGTTCCATCCATCTACAGCAGCAATTTGGATTTGTGAGTCCACCATTTTTCTGTTGAGCAATTTTATTCTTATAATATCTGAGTAAATTCATGAAAAAAGATTCCTAAAACATTTCGGCTTTCGCGAGTTCTGTCTAATATTCGTGAATTCAACCCAAAATTTTTAAATTCAAGGTAAAAATAAACATTAAGTCTTTTGAAAGAATTTGGTCTTGGCGTTTCAAAAAGTTACACATACATATTATTTTCTCCTAAGTGCATCTACTGCACTAAGTTTTTGAAAATTTTGAAACACGTGAAAAATCAGAAAAAAGTGCTAATGTATAGATTGCTATATTCTTCTATTGATACTACAATAAGACATAGAAATAAACTTTAAGAGACCGTTAATCCTATGCAAAAAATGTTACATGGTCCTTCAAAAGCCATTCTAGCGTGCATAAAATAATTAAAAACCGCGCTCGTGCGCTATTTAGACTTTGAATTTCACAGGCATGTTTTTGAGTATTTACAAAATAATTCAAATTTCAAATTTGCCGGTAACTTTTATGCATGCGTGGACTCTCCCGCAGAATGATTATTCTTGAGTTTGCAATACTGCCACGCACACAGTATATAGAGATATTATAGATATACCATATCTCTATGGTAGCCACACGCCACGGTTTTCCACCGTGCCACACGCATGAAATAGCCTTGCATTGGAAAAGACAAGACGCAAGACGCTAACAGTGCACACATTATACACATTGTTTACTCACAAACATTCCATAAAAAAGGAAAAAAATGTGAAAAGAATTCTCATTTTGTATTTTTTTAAAAAATTATGTGAGAACTAAGTATCTCTGTTATTAGAGAAAGATTGATTTGAATACATTTTTGAATTTAGTCAAAACTTTTGTCATAAATTGTGTGGTTTTAATTATTTTTTATCTGCTTATGAAACTTTTTTACAAAACACGGTAGTATATGTATATTTATTTAATTTTTGACCAGAGATAATTTTGAGCTTTGGTAAAAAATAGGCAGTCTTATGTGAGATGGATGTTCGGATGAGTAACCATTATTTTAAAGTTATGATACGATTTTTTGGCTCGAAAGTGAGAAAATAATGACTGCAATATCAATTTTTACCAAAAGGATTTATTTTATCTTCTTACTACCTTTGTTACCTATACCAATCTTATATACCATAACGTAAGCCATTTCAACACATACTTTCTATAGAATTTCGGTTGAACAAATAAGTTTCAGTCTTTAAAATAGTTTGAACAATTATATACTCTCCCATTTTCACACTGTTTCTTTTCAATGATTAATTGCACCAAATAGCCAAATTTCTGGATAAAAAGAGCATCAAAATATTAGGCAGTTACCATAAAATTAATTCAGATCCCATAAAAAAATACTTATTCACAGTAACTTGGAAGCCTAAAGAATCTGTGGATTGAGTCTTTTGCAAAATTATTGAGTTCTAATGTTTGCATAACAATATGATTCTTAAATGTATTCTCATAGTCTGTTGTCAAAAAAATATTGTTGTGTGCCGTTGAAAATTGATGAATTTTTGCCAACGAATACTGATTAAAAAATATAAAATTACTAAAAAAGTTAAAAATTTCAATTTCTCCTAAATGTTTGCCATCAAAAAGCCAAAAAAGTTCTGCAGTTATTTGCAAAAAAAATCAAGTCCAGAATCATGAGTATAAAGTTTGATTTTAACAAAACAAAAAACAATTCCACAGACGTATAAAATTCTTCAGTTATTGTTGCTTACCTTGTTTGTACAGAAAAGCCAAATGCGAGTCAAAGCTCAGAATCATATGAAAGCTGGTAATTACTATGAACGGCTGCAAATAGTCTCAGCATGGAGCTCCATCAACAGAGTAGCAAATTCATACCTGCATCTGCCAAAAAAATGCAATTATAAGCAACTGACCTGAAAATTTGCAATCTCTGTTAGTTACCTTTTACTCATCCATAAAACCAAAATACCGACCAGAGGAAAGTGTTATAGGTAATATCAGCAAAGTTAAATTGAAGAACTAAAATCCATGTACAGATCCAAAAATTTGAGTTGATATATGCGTATGCTTAAATAACTGCATAAAACCGATACCTAAGTTTACAGGACACAGAATAAATTTCAAAATAAATAACTGCAATTATCAATGCTTACCTCTTGGGAAATGGATGATTTTCCGTGAAAAATTGCAGTCCTCGATTGTTCAATCAAATTGAAAAAAGGGATAAAAAAATGTATGTTCGAATCGGGAAAAATCTCCGTCGTTGCCTGAATAAATTTTCTTGGGCGAAAAAATGACGACCTGCAGAACTGGTATTACTCGAAAATTCGCATCGGTTTCCGTGCGTCTGCGTATAGCACGAAGCACATAACGTACCAAAGATTGAAGAAAATTCAAAATTTGTCAACGGTATTTTGTTCCCCATGGGGAAAAAAATATCGTTGACAAATTTTGAATTTTCTTAAATCTTATTTTTTTTAATTGTATAATTAGAGAAAAATCAGGTTTTTATATTTAAGAAAACTCGAAAGTTGTCAACGGCATTTTACCTCATGCGTTTCGTGCTTGGCGCAGACGCACACAAAGCTTTGATTAATTCGAGAAAAATCTATATGGGGTCAATTTTTCTGCTCGGGATCTAACCGTCATTTGTAGCACGTGTTTTTTGAAATTTTTTTCCTAACAGTTAATATGTAATAACCAAGTTATTCTTTGACGGGAATATTTTGCTAAGATAAAAAAATGAAAAATAAACAAAGCTATCATAATTTTTTTTAAGTATATTGCTTAAAAGGTCAATAAATTTGTGAATTTCAATGTTAACTTTCTCAGAGGTGAGTAATTCCCGCTCATTCAGGGCAAAAACGTTATTGTGTCCTTTTGTAATGATTGAAAAATAATCTTGAAGTAGGATTTCTAGTTCAAAAAATGGTACGACGAAGGAAGAGACTGGAGTATTATCATTCAGGGTGTTACGAAGATCTAACAAAATACAAAAGAAGAAAAATTGAGAAGGAGATTTTGGAGATGAACTCAGGGCACAAGAGAGATGCGGATATTCAATGCGGTTCATCAGTAAAAGTCAGTTCAAAGTCACAGAATAGTACTTTTGACGAAATTGGCACTCCACTTCATCAGATTCCAGTTTTATCACCTGCTCCAAAAAAAGCTGAGCTTTCTCGCAAGAGCTCTGGGAAAACATGTTTGGCTGTAAGTTTCTTTATATGCAAAAAACTTTGAAGTATTAATGATAGGTATATATTTTAGGAAGATGTAAAGGATGACTTGATCGGCTCAGAACACAACAATGACCAAGCCCAAACTATTTTTTCTCAGCTTGACAACTTATTAAGAGATCTAAGCCCAGATATCGTAGGACACAAATACTCAAACCAGGTTTACGACAATGAAACTACGGATTTGAACCCATGCCCTGCAACATTTAATGCTTTTTTCGAAGAAGTAAGTTATTGTTTTCAATAATTACAGTTTTTTTATTCCACATGAGTCAATGCGCTGATTCAATGTTACGTCTGATATTGTTTGCAGTAGAGATCCAAAATCCATAGAGTAATTTTTTTGTTTTTGAATGTTTGCAAAAATCAACATTTGGAATTAATTAAATTCTGTGGTCTTAGTCCCTTTTAATTATTTGACGCTTTAAGAGCCTATAGTAGAAAATTTTCTAATGTGAAATCAGCAAATCGTAGCTGCAGGAATTTGAGCTTGTTTGTGGTCGGATTTTGGAAAATCTTGGACCAAAATGATCGTGAAGCATTATTATAGTCCGCTACTGAGCGATTTTTCCGAAGTTTTGAGTTTTCAGCTATTTCGTAGTTATTTTCGTAAGCCAAAATTGGTAAAAAATTGGTCACACTCAATGCTTCAATCTGAAAAAACTAGACATAATTTTTAAAAAAGGGCTCAGTAGCGGACTAGATTTATGCTTCATAATGATTTCGCACCAAGGTTTTTGAAAATCCATTCAGAAATAAGGCCAAATTTCTGCAGCTATAATTGCATAAAAATTCCATGATTTTTCTGATTTTTATTGGCGTTCTGTGGCGCCTTCTTATTTAAATTCGATAGCTGCCGGCTTTGTTACTCGGTTTTGTAAGACTGGACTGGATTACTACAACTGGACAATTTGAGTTGCAGTAATACAGTCCTGTTTTGCACAAAAAGAAAAACGATAGAAAATTGAGCCCCGGAGGCTTAGAAATGTGAAAGTTTGTGTTTGTTGCAGGAAAATCAAAAAGAAGTGAGTGATTTTAGTGAATCTGGTTCAGAATGATAAAAAAAAATAGGTTATGTTTTTTTGTAATGTTTATCATTTGAAAATTGAAAGTTGCAAATATTATTTTCCAAGCAAATCGAGATAAATTTCTTATTGCATAATTTTAGAAGTATCATTCTTATATTTGAATAAATTTTTCACCAGTTTTGAAGCTACTAATGCTTGTGTGGTTGTCGGCAAGTGTTGATAGTTGGTAAAAAGCTTCAAATAATTGGAAAATTACTTTAGATTATTAAAAATTATTGACATGGAACATGTCTATACCGAGGGTAAACAAAAAAGCATGTCGCTTTAGAGGGGGGGGGCGAAATCCGGAGGGGGGGGGGGGCAAAATGGGGCTGGGGGGTGGGGCATCAGGGACAGGGCGGGCGAGCGGAGAGTAGCACGCGGGGAG
>WUQG02043602.1:0-10570 GCA_011317285.2 Androctonus mauritanicus
TAAAATAGTAATAAAGAACATTGTCAAGAAAGGATATCTTTTTGTGAGTTTCTGTGAATAAAACACGACATATATATGTGTTATGGTAAAAGTGATTAATCCGTGATTATGCATAATCGCTGGTTATTATGCATAATCACCAACGATTTCGATAAATTTGATATATTTATTTGATATACTGCGAATTAATCACATTTACCAGTGAATATCCATACTCGCCAGTTCGGAGTGGTAGCAAATATGATAAATCGTACTTAATTAATCAAATTTACCTGACATTATGTATAATCGCCAATCTTCGATGGTAAATTTTATAAATAATACATTCTCATCGGGTAATGTATTATTTATAAAATTTAGTAGTTGGCTGCATTCATCTTCATTTAAGTAATAAGTTCGGTTTTAATTGGTGAAAGAAAATATGATTTCACTCAGTTGAAGAAATAAGAGCAAATGAAAGTGCGAAAATCAAAGTTGACATCAGAAATGAAACATAATAGGCCCGATAAGACTTGAACATTATAGGCCAGATTTGTCTATGACAAAAAAAAAAAGATTACACGTCTTATTGAGATCGGAATCACAAATCAAGATTTGATAACAACAATTGAAAATAAAAATGAGGAAATATGACCTAACGGCAAATGAACTGTGGATGATTATAAGTGCGAAGTAAAGATAATTTCTTTTGTGATGACTTGGATGGTAGTGGAACAACTTATCACAAAAATTATATCCGAGCTATGGATTTGACCCTAAACATAGAAGCGTACCTTCAAGAAGACTCTGGAAAATTCTACTTTGAAAAAAGACGCCGATTTGACTAGAAGGGCGTGGAAGACGATGTTGAAAAAGTACTGAAACGACTAAAGATAATCGAAGTTGAAGGTGAATGCGCGCGAAGAGGCTCTTATAAAAGCGAAATAACAGCAACCCTATAATTAGATTATTAATTAAAACAACAAAAGGTGGGAAATTTTATGACATTTAACAAATTATGAACTACATTTTGGAAATTATGCAAAATTCACTTTAAAAATAATAGGAAAGATGGAGCAAAACCGGGTAGGCAGGTTAAGCCTGTTATCCCTATATCTCCATGATGACTACTGCAACCTAGCAGAGAAATTATAAATTACCTCTAACCATGTTATGTCAACAGGAATTGAATTAGAGACTAATTGCTTTCCTAAAATTTTGAAAATTTTTGTGCTGAAAATATTTCGATTTTTTGATTAAAATATATCACTCCGTAATGAATATAAACTAATAATCATTATCAATACGTATACCTCTATATTCATTAACTTTTAAGAAATATTTTAACACATCAATCAATATTTTACCGCATGAATGAATGTAGATATGACATTTTTATTAAAATATGTCGTAGTGGGGCAAAACTGGATAGTGCCCATACCTCAGTACCTAATATACCGGAAAAAAAAAGATAAGATGGTTTAAAATAAAACTTATGGAGATATAAGAAGAATTTTAGGTAAGAAGGAGTTATTTTCTTATCTGAAAACCTTCGGAAAGTGTTTATATTGGACGGTTAATTTCAATTAAAAGGGACCTGTTTCACGCTCAATTACCATATTTCAAATTCCCGCACTGTATTATTTAATTAGTGTAAATAAAACGAAAATAAATATTTTTTCTGTTGATTTACTGCAAGACCCAGGTTGACTTGATTAGGAACGGTGACATACTAATTTAACAGGTGTACGTACTCAAGTCTTGTAAATAATTGTCCAATTTAATACGAAAACATTTCGGGGTGTTCGGATATTGTAAAAATCAATGATATATCAATGGTTATAACGTATTAAAAGAGAATCAAACTATCCTGTTAGAAGATCAAAACACCCATTGCACTTTTATTGTTGTTCTTGGAATACTTTATCCTAAATTAGTTTTTTTCAGAAACGTTTTTTGTGGAAGTAATTATGAGTTCTATATTTGGTTTCCGATATTCGTTGTATATTGGATGCATTTCCTATTTCAGTTTAAATTGCGGCAAAAATTATTTTGAAGTGTTAATAAACTGAATTGTTTATTAAATGAAGTAGGCTATAGTAAGAAAATTACTATCTGGCATATACTTTATTGCATGGCGTCGGACATTTCAAATACCACTGTACTATTGATATTTTTTAGTATCTTTACTACAATATTTATATCTATACTAATTAAAAAATACAATTAAAACTCTACTAAACAAACATACAGATAAAAATAAAGGCACCAGTTGATGAGATAATTAATTGTGCTTAATTAATCCCCAAGTATATTATAAAAAAATATTAAATGCCATACAAGTTAATGGCTATGAAAATTCAATTATTTACATAAAAATAATTAAGATTTGCTGATAAAATTGAATATTTCTTTTAACTTCAGCCTCCTTACAGCCTGCTAAAGTAAGATAAAAATTCATTTTGTTTGAATACTTCTGTTTGAATATATTAGGATATTGATTTGGAATGGGTTTCGGTACATTTCCTTTCAGGAACAGTTCTACTAGTTTTACATAAGTCTCTGCTTTTCATATCATATACGTTCTTAAATTTTAGGAGATTTTTTGGATAATCTATATACAAAGTTAAAACTTCTATAAATGATTTTTTTATCACAGAACATTTCAAAATTTAGAATGTCGAAATATGTTTTTCGTGAGATAGCATAAACTGATAAGCAATATCTGATTAAATTCTAACATTAGCATTCAATTATGTGAACACAGCTATTCGAATTACTTCGAAGGAAATTCCATCTAAACTTCGGTCTATTCACTGCGCTAAAGATATAATATAAATAAAATTTAAAAATAAAATTTCAATGTATATTATTTTAAAAATAAAAAACATCAAATATTCTCAAAGATCTTTCTGATTATTAACAAAAAATAAATTTATTAAATTTTAGAAATTTGTCAAAATATAATAAATATACTCGATACGAATTATTTGGATTAATACAAAATTAATTTTTCTTAACAGATCTATAATTAATTTCGTATTCTGATATTTCTTATATGAAAAGTTACATATCCTAACGACAGCATATCCTTATACAGATTTTGAGGGATAAAGAGAGGGAAAATATTTCATTTATATTTTAGAATAAATAAGAAGACACTGACAAGTGAGTGGAAATCTTTCAGGAATTCCAATATTTGGTTGAAAATAAACGGATTTATTGTGATTAATGATTAAACAATAATTTCTGTTGAATAGTAATAGCAAAATGTAATTAATAAAATATTGACTAATGGTACATTCATCGATAAGCTAACTGTAGATATTATATTGAAGTCAAAACATGAAAGAGATTATTAATATATATACAGTGCATTAATTAGAAAAATTAAATAAAGTATACGATAGCTCAACCAATCCTATCGGAATGTTTTAAACTATAATTAACGATGACTGTATTTTTGATTTATATTTAATGTATGCTATAGTACCGCCATCTATTGAATTAATATTTTATTATTTAAATTTTAAATAAATTGGCGTCATTTGTTATTTAATAATTAATATTTTTCTAATTTCCCGAAATAAAAATTAAATTTCAATTATTAAATGATAGTTGCATTGTATATAAATTAACAATATTTTCTATTTTTATTAATTACAGCTAAAAATATTCCACCCAGTCAATCGACTATTTATAATACAATATTTAGAATAATTACTCTCGTAATTAGTTAGCAATATGATATTTTATAAATCTAATAAGTTTGGTGATTCTAGACTTACGTTTTAAATCAAATGGTCGAAAATCAATAATATAGCGCTAGCACATAACAGATATCGACAAACGAACAAATCTAAGGAAGTGTAAAATTCAATAATGGAAGATGTTATTTGATCGATTCATAGCGTTTAGCCAGTTTTAATTAAATCATATTCCAGAATATAAAACGATGCAGTTGTTTCAAGGCACAATTTGTTTTCCGAAAAGTTTCCTAGATCCGTCATTAATTCTACTGATCCTTAAATTAATTTAGAATTTTTCTTTAAAATTTATTCTGATAATACTGAATTTGACTTTCGAAATAATTAAATTCATTAATTACTGTACTTAAAATACACTGAATATCGAATATTGCCTAGAATATTTTAGGTTATATTAAATTTAAAATCAATATTTATAACTTAATAGAATTTTAAAAATATTTTATTATATCAATTCGTTTGATGTAGGATTCACTGTACAGTTCTCAAATTAATGAAACTAAAGCTGGGAAATTATTTTGTCGATTCTCTATCTCAACTGTGCTACTAATGAAGGCGAATAGCGCAAGTACTAAAGTTTACTATTTAGAACTACGTGGACTTATTAATAATTATTAATAATAGTCGTTATTGGAAATTTATATAATTAAACAAATAAATCAAAATTAAGTAACAAATTAATTAAGCAATATCTGATTTAATCCTAAACTCAATTATAATTAAAGAAAAATTTGGTATTAAAGCAACAATCTCAAATACCACATAAATCTTAAACTAATAACCTCCATACACGCTACAGATGCGCATAATTTTGATCGATTTGATCAATATCACCAAACGGAACATGAAACGTAAAGACGACAAGAATGGGACGAATCAACGGCACAAACAAGCCGTATACCCATATAGGATCCCAACGTAGGGTTTCAAGAACAGACAAAGGCTTGACCAACAAGGTGTAAAATGCGAACTCTTTAGTCTCCTTTTACATCTCGCGAGGTTAACGGTGGTGTATTCTCCCCCTACATTATTGAAATTTCTGGCTTAGAATATTTCTTATATAAAGATAAATATGCACTCAAACTCATTTATATATTGTACATCTCATGGCAATTATTACTTTCGACTTACAGATTCTCATTAACAATCACATCCACACCTTTACCGATTATTATTAAATGATATGTTTACAAATTATTATAATTTGATAGCATGTTTATTCTCTACTCAATATTCCATACCACTTCAATTTGGGAGCCACATTATATGCATAATACATCAAATAACGGCACAACATATATTCTCAAAGTAAGACCATTTGGATTTCTGCTGACAATTTTTATTTTTGAAATATTGAATTTGGGATATAAATATCTTTACTATGAACTAAATAAAATACTTAAAACATAAAAAGAATAAAATAATAGCATTAAAGGTTGGTGTTTTATTTCTGGCAATACAAGTTTTATTAAAAAATAAAATTTAATTATTATTGTCTCGGACTACATGTATTATTTATATTAAATATAAAATATCAGAAAGCATTTACTATCAATTAAGAGACTGCGACATCATCCACATTGCATGAATTTTCATTAGATTGGTAACGATACATAAAAGCTTTTCATTTTTGGATAAATTGTTTTTCTATAAATTCGATCACTCACAACGTGACATAACATTCACATTCAATAGTCGAATACACGAAAATATTTTCAGAAAAAGATTTTATGATTATAATGACACTTTTCCATTATAGTTGTTTTTAAAAAAGTAGAAAAATTCAAGAACATTCCAAGTCTAAATTAAATTAAAAATTCATAAATAAGTTTGCGTTACTAAAACAACATTCTGAATGTTTTAAATACTGTAATTTATAAAGATTGCCTAATAACAATGTTTACTTAAAAGATTTAGGCTGTCTCTATACAGTTACGGAATTTTTATACCAGAGCATTATTGAATTTTATTAGATTATATCATGAAAAATAATTACAGATATCGATTTTATTACTGATTGATTGAATAAGCATCGGTGACATATTTTTCATATACTGCCAGGGTTTGATGCAATACGCTCCCCACAGTATACCAAACCTACCTCACCGATGCTTATTCGGTCAATATGTGTTTGAATATTACTCTAAGCAAGTGTAGCTTAGCAATCACGTATACTTTTACCAAATAAATGTTGTGATTATTTACTCGTCCTTCAAGAAAGGAAAATATGTAATTTTGTTTTGATATTCATTATATTTTCAACATTCTTTTTGCATATTCTTTACCTGTCATTGTCGAGTAATTAGTCATAAATGGATTTAACTATTTTTGTATTTAAAACTTTACTGATTCCATTTAATTTTTTATAGATGTTAAATTAATTAATTTTCTATCTAAGTAAACTTCAACGTAAAAGTCTATTATGAAAATCAGTGTTTTTATATTTCGTAATAGAATAGACATTAAAACAGATTGTCTTAAAAGTATATAGAACATACCTTCAAAAATTATACTGATTTTCAAGCAGCGATGGAGAATTCGTTTGAATCACACCATTGCTTAGCATTTATTTTAACTCCTTTAATTAATGCTGGCAGAGTTTTTGGATTAGATTTTGTTATTCCTTGTCATTGCATACAAAACGAGAAATCGAAAAATAAAAAATTATTCTTAATATTCGATATATACAGCAATGCCATTGAGACATTTTTATGGATGGTTGTGGTCCTTTCCTCCGCGAGAATATATGATCTTGATTTGTATGTTATACGAATCACTCACTTATTTAATGAATACAGTTTTGAGGCTTCAGTTGGATTTTTATTCATTTCTATTTATGCAGCCGGTCAGTTCAGTATCCTGAAAAGGAAAAGAATTTCCTTACATTTTTTGAAAAGCAGTTACTTCGAAGAATGGAAAGTGATGGAGCAATTACAAATATATCTATTTGGCTTTCTTATTGGTTTGTTTAATGGGCTTGTGTTTCTAGCTCTAATCGGAGAAATTGTGTTTTACTCAGAGATAAAAAGGCAAAATGGAACAGAAACTGAAGCATTCGCATGCATAATTTTTCACTCAGTTTGGTTTTTTTATATATGTGGGCAACTTAACTGTTTTATTTTCTTCATATGTGTTTTCTCAAATCTAGTCGGAAGAAGATTTAACAAATTATCCGAAGAATTAGAAGAACTAAAATCTGGAAGACCTTTTCTGTTGCGAAATATTATACATAAACACAGTGAAATGAGAGAATTACTTGAAATGATCAACGAAAATTGGAAAGAATTGATTTGTTTATTGTACACTCACTATATGTATGGTACCTGCATCTTTTTGTACGCAGCAATATTCGTAAGGATGGAATGGAAACTGAAGATGTGCTTTGTACTTACTGCTCTGGTATTTGTCATAGGAATCATATCATTTGCTTGGGGAATGTCATTTTTGGTATCATTGGTAATACAAATTTTTTAATCATTTATTATCAATATATTATTTGTATAACCGATATATAAGTTAAATATATAATAACTACAAAAATTCCTATATAATATTAAGTTGAATGATTGATTTATTATGCATCCAATCAAAAGGAACATAAACAGGAGGCATTTATATTATATAATGGATATAATATATTTTCAGTTTATAAATATGTTACGGTAAAAATGATTAATTGGCGATTATGCATAATCACCAAATAACTTGGTAAGTTTGATAAATTTCAGTAAATTTCTCACTTTTAATGGCGATTATGCATAATTCCCAAATGAATTTAATAAGGTTGATAAATATCACTGAATATAATATTTTTACAGCGATTTTTGCTTAATTTTCAAAATGTAGTCCATAAATTTAACAAATATCATGAAATTTCCTACCTTTTGTTTTAATTAATAATTTAATTATAGGATTCTGTTGTTTCACTTTTATAACATCCTCTTAACACTCATTCATCGTTAACTTCGATTATCTCTAAACACTTCAGTACGTTTTCAATGTCGTCTTCCTCACCCTCCTGGCCAAATCCTGACTCTTTTCAAAGAAGATGTTTTCATAATCTTCTTGAGGATACAAATCTAAATGTATGTTTCTACGTTTAGGGGGTAAATCGATAGTTCGGATATGATTTTTATGGCAAGTTGTGGCAATGCTATCCCAAACATCACATAGGGAATTATCTTCACATGGCACTTATTCATCATATTCAGTTCATTTGCCATTAATTCATATTTCCTCATTTTTCATTTTCAACTGTTAATAAATCTGGATTTCTGATTTCGATCTCAATAAGATATATAGCCCTAATCTTTCTTTTTTGTCATATTCAAAAATATAGAGCTTATCATATTAAAGTTTTATAGACGTGTTTATCCGAGTGTCAACTCTAATTTCCGCACCTTCATTTGCGATTATTTGTTGAACCGACTGAGATCTTACTTTCTTTGACTACTTATAGCCGAACTTAATGCATAAATGAAGATGAAGACATCAAAACTTTTTCATTACTCGACGAGAAAGCATTATTAATCAAATTTACCATCATAGATTATGCATAATATCCGGTAAATTTGATTAATTAAGTAGGATTTATTATATTTACCATTACGAACCGGCGAATATGCATAATCAAATGTGATAAATTCGCAATATATCGAATGATCCAAGGCTATCCGTTTTGAAAAGAATTATATTTTCTTTCTGTCTGACTCTTGAAATATGTTGACACGTCATCTTCTTCAAAGAAAAATTATGGAAACCGACTAACGTTGCCGAAACTAGGGACTTTCTCTATCTAAATTCAGGCGCAACTAGTCTCTTTGACGATTGAGATTTGACTGCCTGTTAGAAAAAAATTATTATTTTTCTTTCGTTTTATTTACATCCCAGATCGAACATCCGAACTAAACTGGCTTATAACTTGAGAAAAAAAACAGAGAAAACCGGAGGAGACGCATCTTGTTTTTCATTCCATCATATAAACATAAATATAAATTTTTCTTTCTATATTTTAATCTTATCCCAACACCTGCACGTAATAATATCTTTGTAGTCTTGTATTCAATTATTATTTTATGTGATAGAGGATTAAAGTCCCTTCCTATGATGGTACGATATTTATCAGTTATTTTATCCATTCCTTAGATGTCATAATCACCTCACATTCCTTTCTTTATAAATGCATATAATTCTAACATTTTTTTTTTTTTTCTTCTTCTTTTTAGAGTGACGAAGGACGTTCTAATCTTATCCAAATTCGGCAGTTTTTACACTATCATCCATCTACTGATTAAACGTCAACTGTCACTAGAAGGCTTTTTTCTATACTCTTTCGCTTATGAATTCACCATTTTATTGTTTTTCTTACAACTATTTTTATTCACAAATATATCAAATATTTTTCGTTTAACATACTTTATGATTTCATGGTGTGTTCCCTGCTTCCACAATATGTAACTTTTTATTTCACATATTGTAATATATTTTAAGTGCAATCTATATAGGACTTTTTTTGATCTTATCATTTTCATAAAAAAAGGATTTCAAAATAACCTCATTCTTTAGTTTGAAACGATAAATGAAAATACCTAAAAATGAAAAACTAATATAAAACCTACAAAACCCATAATGGGACTTTTACATTTAGTGTGAAATGGATTTTAATGGAATTTAATGAAATATTAAAAGGAGTATTAAAATATTTTGCTATCTTCTATAGATTACAGGAAAAAATTTTGGTTCATAGAAAGGTGGACACCCTAAACAGAATATATTGGGCGTCTACATTTGTATTAATAGATGAGAAACGATAAAAGCAATTCTTATATCCCTTTTATCTTGTATTAGAATACTCTATCAAAAACAATGCAATTTCAATTTATTAATTTAAATCTCTCTATTTCAGATGTACGACAATTTTGTAGCTGTCTACAGATTTTCCAATGAGGAATTTTCATTGGGATTCAAGTTCAAGGTAGGCTTCTTTATATATTTTGTACTTTTTCTGATGTAAAACTTATCGATTGAAATTAATATCAGCTGTCATTTATATTTCAATGTTTTTATTAAATAGACACGAAAATTGTTTCTAATTCGGATACTTATAAATGGAGTTTATAACACTAAATGAAGCAATGCGTTAAAAATTTAATTATTATTAAGCTTCAAATATTGACTATTGAAATAAATATTAAATATTCTAATTAAATATTGAATATGTTTACATTTTAAATTGATAAATACAATCTATAATAAATAAAGGAATAATAATGAAATTTTTGTTAAAATTGCAACTTTTTTGAAAAGTTATTGAACCCTTGAACTATAATTTAAAAATCCATTCGTTGTATGCAACGACTTACATTCCATCATATAACACCTGTCAATGAATTTCTAGGTATGGGAATTTTCATTTAATATGATTTCATTCAACAATGTTTAACTTTCTAAATAAGGAAAAATTAATTAATTTTAATGAATCCATGCGTAAGCAAATTGTTTTTTGCTTATTTTGTAACAAAATCGAAATCAGTTCATCTTACTTCGTAGGATATACATCTAGAGAAGGTTTAAATTCATCCATTTAATTTGATAAAAATCAAAGATTTCAAAACACTTTTCACTTTACGATTGAATCAGTCCAATATTGAGACTCGAACATACGGAAGATAAGCATTTAACTCATTAGTTTTTCGTTTTAACAGATAGTTAATTTTATGAAGAGATTTGGTAAAATTCCCGTGGGATTTTCTGTCGGAGGATTTTTCTATATCAAGAGAGACTTTTTGATACGGGTAAATTGGCCTATGTACTATTTTAATTAA
>WUQG02043613.1:0-10570 GCA_011317285.2 Androctonus mauritanicus
ACCGTATTTTTAACAAAATTTCTATCGTATAACGTTATTTGGCTACACCCTTTACGTTTTGAATTATGCCATTTTTAAGCTGTAGTATAGGTTTTTATAGTAGGATTTCCTGAATGTTTGTCAGTGGTTAGACAGAATCGCGATAAATCATCGATGTGAAAAACGGAGATCGAAATATCCCCCTAAAAAAGAAATTGAAGAAAGAGATATTCCGAAATCCGGAAGAAGTAGTATTCTTCTAGATAGTTGCCTGCGGCCAATATAAAATTTGAACTTTTGATATTAATACGAAAGTTATACAGACAAACATATGGATTAATAATAATTCCAATTTTGGAAGTATTAATAATAAAACTAATGAAAATTTGAATTTGAATAGCAGTTTGTTATGAGAGTAATTTAGGAACAAACTCAACAGTTTGGATATAATAAGCGGATTTCTTTATAACGCTAGAAATAAGCCAGTAAATATAGCTGCTCTTATGACAGATATTTAAACAAGCTGTCTATCATTTTAACTTTAGGTTATTAACTTTATAATGAATTATAACTAAAGTTAGTTAGTTAACTCATATACTGTTAATTAAAACTAAAATTGCAGCACTTGCAAGACTACTTGCACCATTGTATCATTATTACTCTAATGGCGACAAATGCCTTTCAATTCGTTTTCAAAGTAAAGTAGTTCTGTCATTCTTGTTAATAAGCTGATTTATGAGCCAATATGGATTGACCATGAGATATTCTTCAACAAATTCAGAATTTTTTTTTTCTTTCTTTTGAATGATATTTTTCTTATATTATTAAGTTAGTCCATTTTTTATCGTTATTATTAAGTGAGAAATATTTCATTATTTTGGAGAAAAAACAAATCGATTATTTATTTCAAAAATTTACGGGATTACAATCTTTTTAGATAAAAATTAATAGTTCTCTTCAAGAATCTTATAAAGCGTTTGAGCGATGTAAAATTACTATTTATTATCAGAATTAAACTAAATTATATAGTGAAAAAATCATATATATATAAGATCAAGCTTCAGTTATATAGAGATTAATTCAAGTATATCTTCAGTATTTTCAAGTAAACCTATTTGCTAAAAAACTGTGAATACATAATGAATAACTATGAAACTATAGTCTAAAAAACTACTGTTAAAATTCTGTAAGAAAAGCGCCATAGTTAAAAATCCAATGAAACTGATCTTTAGCTTAGAACTTCTGTAATTTATTTGATTAAATAGTAATCCAGATTCAAAATTTCTTGTAGTAAAAACAACATGAGTAATGATAGTTAATCTAAGAGATCTGTTTACCTGATAAGAAAACGTTTGAATTTAATACACTTTTTGCAGAAACCATTAAAATATTTAATAACGAAATTAGTATGTATTTTTTACTGATTTATTCGTATGAAATGAATAATAACGTTGTAAATAGACTTACAAACCTATTGCTCAATACTAACAAAATTACAAAACATAGTCACACTGCTAACAATTTGCATATGTATTGATATACAGACTAAATATCGATAAATTGTTATATACATTCTTCCATATCTGATCACAAGTTTCACGAATAAGTTATAATATTTTAAATTCATAACTGAAATATTTTTAAATATTAACACAAAAGTTATTTTTAAAATAACTTGAAAAATAATGATTAAATAAAAGTTATTTTAGTAACTAGTTCATCAGATTTCTATCTATATGCAAAAACAAAAATTTCATTGCAAAGTTTTACTCAGATTTTATGATGATGGTCATGGATATCTTTTTATGACATTTTATTATTAAATGACCCATACTCCTAACGTTTATTCTTGAAATTTCTATTTTATCTTTACGAATTATTATTTCTTCGATATGATATTTCAAAATAATAATTATTTTATTTATAGGAATGAACTAGCTGAAATATCAGACTGAATATTGATTCTTATACGAAACATTCTATATAAAAAGATATTTAGTGAAATTTTGTTCTTTATGTAAGAAATAAAATATTTTAGCATTTATATAGCATATACTTTTTATTTGTGATGGGGGAAAAATCTAAATAATAATAAATATAGAGATTTAATCAATTAAGTTATATTAAATTATTTGCAAAAATATTTTAAAATTTCGATATTAAAATTACATGGAAAAAAGAAGTGATTTATTTTTATATTATTTCAATACTAATTGCAAAACAGAAAAATCACTCTCAGTTCTTCTAATTAATTCCAGCTGTTATTCATTTTTTCCTTTTATTATCTTTCGAGTATCGGTATTGCTTTCAGATATTTCTTTAATAAAAATTAATTAAACTTAAGTAAGAAAATCAATAGGTGAAGAATTTATAAGTAGAATTCTTCAGTGGTTAATCTTCATTTTTGGAGTTGATCACTTAAGTAAAATGAACATAACAGCACTTTTTGGGACTACTCTATGAAAATGCAACTAATGGAGATTCCTAATAGATCTATATAATGGATAAGTTATCCATCGAAAAAATTTTTACACATATTCAATGAAAATCATTACAAATAAAAACTAATGTGTGAAATATAAATCAATTTTGTTTTAATTATTTTGATAAATTGCAAAATATGCATATATCCATATCGTTTATACATAAAAATCGGATATCAACATATGATAACTGGGGATTTTTAATAAAACATCATAAATAGAACATTTTGTTGTTAAAGGTTCGTATTTATCTCAATTCATTCGATCAGCAGAAGAGAATATTCTGCTGATCGAATGAACTGAGATAAATACAAATCTTTTATATTGAAGATACAAAATTCCCTTTTAAATTCACTGATAAACAATAATTTCTCAGTGAATTTAGATGGGAATAATGAATTTATAAATCATATAAAATATAATATCTCTTAGATTCTATATGATTTATAAAATTATGTGCAATAATGAATTTAACATAATTTTAAACCATCATAACTAAGCCTTTATCATATCTAACAAATGTATCGTAATTTTTCTTAAGAATAACGATTTGATCCTCTATGATTGCAAAAACATTTTGATTTTTTAAAATCTAGAGTTTATTTGTTTGAATTGGTTTTTTAATGTAAATAATAATAATATACAATAAATAAAATGGATTTTAGATTTCTCACAGTCTAAATTAAATTCATAAATAATATTTTAGTAGTAGGTAAAACTAAACATTCACTAATAAGATTGAAATTAAAATAATGAAAATAATTAAATTTTATATAACTGTATCATTGATTTTTAATATTAATTTATGTTTAACAATGGTAACGCAGCTTCTTTAAAATTTACTTTAAAGAAATTACATTATCAAAATAAGCGTAGTGACATCACTACGCTTACATTAAAAAAAAATCATTTTATGGAAAATTATCAATAATTCAATATCTAATCATCTTAATTTTTTCATCATCTTTGTAAGCGCTATCATCTTTCTGAATCGCCTTGCATAGTTTTTAATCAAAATATAGTAACTCCTATAAGAAGCATATCAATGAAATTTTGGCTGATAACTATAATATGCAATCTATAAATTCAAGCCACGATGATTTGCTGTATAAAAGTGAAATATGCAGCACTGAACAACGTTTAAAATTATCACTGTTTCTTATTTTAAAATAATAAATAGCATGATAGAGTGTACTATTAAACATGTGCTATTCGCTCCTCAATCTTCAGCTAAACACATTTCTGAAAATACTGTACATATATTCAGAAATGAAACTATAACAAAATTGTTTATTTTTAGTTTTACATTAGTGATAAATCAAATTAAATTTCGTGAAACTACATAAATCCTAGTAGGATATATTTCATTTAATCTTCAGATTCAGGAGCTTATGGAATGCAAACCAATTGATCTTTCAAAATGATTGGCTGGCTATGTGGCAACTGGTAAGCTATTTGTATTTCATTCGGAGACCGATATCAATTTGTCTACGTTTTCAAATTTTATCCTTCCCAGTCGATACTATCAGAAAAATGTACACCTATAGAAAGATTCATGATCGATTCTGATTCCCATACCTTCAAATTTTTTCAGTATGAGTCTGGGCACAGCCTGATAATTTGCATCCCTCATTTATGCCGATTTCCACCATAAGTATAGGACAGAGGTGGGACTATTCCAGGACTTGGAATAGTTCCACCTCTTAATAATTCCCCAGCTAGAAAATAGCGTAATAGTAATAAAGAAAAAAAATGGGTTCTGGGATAATTTTTCCATTTAATAGACGGAAAGCGAAATAAATTTGAAAGATTAAAAAAAAAATTGTCGTTATGAAGATTTGAGAATTGAGAGGTATTGAGTCCCTTAAAAAATCAAATTGCCAATGAATATTTTCGTATAGAAGTAAACTCTTGGTGGTATAAAATTAAAATATTTTTTCAATCATAGAAATTCGTATATATTTCAATTCATTCTATCAACAGAATAGAACAATCACAAATAATACTTTGTTAAAAAACTCCAAGATTAACTGTGGTATTAATTCTAGAGATTCAAGAATTTAGTACCTTTATGTTTCATATAAGTTATTAGAAGAGATCTTCATGACTACTGCTCCCTGAGCATCTTTATTTTTAATCCATTATTATTATGCCAATAAATGTATCGATCCATCGAAAGAATTTAAATCAATAATTGACACATAGCCAGCCAATCATTTTGAAAGATCAATTGGTTCATTATCTATAAATTAGCATAATTAAATATAGAAAAAGTTATGACTGCATATTTTATAATAAAGTACGTAAAATAGTAATAAAATGGCTATATATTCATAAATTATTAAAACTTTCATCAGTTAAGTTGACGATGAAGAAAAATGAACAAACAATTAGCAGTTAGCTATTAAGAAGTGAAAGCAATTTAGATTAACTTTAGAAATTTTGGCTTTAAGCAGTACCTTTAATAACCTCTGCATAATAAAATATTCCGAACTATGGAGATAAATATTTGCACAAGTTTTGTATAAGTTTTCTATAAGTTTTGTGCCGTACAAAATAAACTCCTACAATTATTATTTTATGCATAATGTATCTAGATATTATGAAGACTTTAATTAGTATTATAAAATTAAATAGACTGTAATTTCACAAAGTGCTCTGTAGTTAATACGCCATAAAGATTAATTTATTTAATTACATTTTAAGGGAAATTAATATATATCATTTTTCTTAGAACTCTTGTATTATCTGATTCGTCTAGTATCCATTGGATTATTGGAAATATAATACATCATTTCCTCATATTAAATAAAATATTAAGCAAGCACGAAACTATATAACTAAATTACAACATTGAAGAAGTAATGTGATACTAATCTCTCCGTAGTTATATTTTCATGTTTTATATTATTTAATTATATCTCCTTTAGAAATATCACACTGAAAGTACAGAGAAGTATTTTCAATTTTAGGCTCTATTGGTTTGTGATTGATACTAGCATAAATTATTTATTTAAAGCAAGAATAAAAATATTTAAAAATGCAATATTGACGTCTAGCAAAATAAAAAATTGAATAAATATAACGTCTGTGCTCAATAGTCAGAAAAGCCTGTACAGAATATGACGAACGGAATATTTTCATACTATGTAACTACTATTTACTAATTTAAATTAAAATATTTTTGATTACAGTGTTATATATGTTTAACTTTTCTCGTTATTCGGTTATATTTTCCGACTTGTTTCCCATATGGTACAATACATATATTTTTGATGTTTCCTTTTCATTAAGTTATTAATTTTAACAGTTATAATAGTGTTGTAATAGTTGTTCTAGTTATGTTCACAGTATGTTTATCCATATTTGAAAAAGTAACAGCAAAATGGATTGCCATCTTGATTTATGTCTCTTATTTCATAACAAATTACAGAAAAGGATATGAATCCCGATGGACTGCAAAGTAAATTTCGCCAACATATATTAATTCTTATTTTTCTGTAATTAATTATTTTTAAACAATCAATTTTTATTATATATTGTAAAATATATGCTGTATAAATTGGAGTTTCAATTCTCTTAACATTATTAATCTGAATGCATAATATAGTAATGTTTGATTAAATCATTAAAGGAATATTCTGTAAAATGATATACTGTATTATCATATACATAATCTAATCATAAACCTTTAATATTTTCGTTGAATTATTCAAGAAAATAAATCATCGAATTTATTTTGACCTCGGTTTTATCTATCTTTTTTTATATGCTTTCTGAACCTGTCCCTTATTTCATTCAATAGCAGTCCGTAATTTACGAGCCAATGCCTTCTCCATATCCTATTTCTTTAGATTGTCGACTACTTGGCTATCTTTGTTTTCTGGTGAAACAATTCTACTTCCAATAATGCTGATTTGTTTCGCCATTGTCTGAAAATTCTAGAAAGATACAATACGCAAAAGACTTATATCGCTTAATTAGACTTATTTAGTTTACTTGAATATTTTTATAATGAACGTGTTTTTATTTTACAAGTTATATTGTTCTTATAATTACTTTATCTTTTTTTTAATCAAAAATAAATTATTATAAAATTTTTGGCATGAATTACAGACATTTAAATTCTTATTAAAAATTAGTTATGTTCTATATTCCAAAAATTCGATTAGTGTTATATGGTCTGTTATTAATTTTATTGTAAATGGATATCGCAAAATTCTGAGAAGATTAAAAATTATATTATTATTTTTTTAAATTATTAATAAAATTTAAAATTCTGAATAAACATTTCCGTCCTTTAATTTTTTTTCTTATAAAAATAATTCGATTCTCTTCATTTTTCTCGTATAGTATTCCTTATACTAATGTTATGGGCATGCCATTGGATCCGAAATTGCTTTGTTCGTTCCACTTCGTTTGTGTTATCAGCCATTTTAGAGTCTTATATGTCATACAATCTAATTTATGAATCACACTAAAATAAATATCTCTCGTTTCTCTCCATTTCCACTTTTGAATATCTTACCAGATGCTTCTAATTTAATAATAATAATAAAAAAACTATATATAGAATATACAAAAGGAAACATATTTTAAATTCTTATAACTTAAGAAGAATTTGTTAATGTCTTTTATGTTACTCAAAGTAAATATTTAAAGTATTTTTAAAAGTTTGTGTTTAACAGATTTCGTTTCGTAAGATAATTTTTTCTCTAGATGAAGACTGCAACCTCATTATCATTAGTTGTAAATTAAAAATTTTTCATGTTAACAGTCATCATGCATAATTATACTTTCAGATAAAAGAAATTAATATTGATTATTAAATATGAGTGAGTCTAAAATTAAAAGCTTACAAAAACGAGAACTTTAAATATACAGTAGTTTGAACTAGTGATCTACCATTAATATAAATAGTCATTGAAGTAACAAGTTAACAGTTGGAATATTTTAATTATTTTGTTATATTTTATTATAATAGTTATTAATATTTTCAAAATACACTACTAATGTTCATAAAAATAAACTTACCAGAATTTTATTTATTTATTTTTTTCGTTAACAGAATTTTCAGTAGCAAATATTTTTCTGATATAAAATATACAATAGAGTAATAAATTTTATAAACGTATCTAAAATAAATAAAATAGTGAAAACTGATAGACAATTGAATAAATAAAGCAGATAAGAATAATTCTTGCACAACATAAAAGTTTTACAAAAGAAAGCGAAAAGAAATATTGAGATTGATCGAAAAAATATAAATGGAAGATTAAAGAGTTTCAACAAGTATCATCAAATAAACTTTTATATTGTATTTTATTTGAACATAATAGGTAAATCCATTCGTAAGAAATTAAAATTTCAGTATACAAATAAAATGCAATACTAATTAAATTAACGTATTTTGTTTAATATTGCAATTTTTAAACTTCTCAAAAAAAAAACAATATTGTTTTAATTAATATGTTGAGTACTGCAATGGATACAATGCAGAATATAGAAATTGAATTCATGATTAATGAGCGGATTTTCTAAATTTGCATTTGTCGTGAGTCATATACAACTATAGTCTGATTTATGATAACAAAATCAGTTCCATAAAAATAACTATTTATAAATGAACGAAGTATTTTGTATTTTGTTAATTTACGCTAATTGTTTTCACCAATTTCTTTTACGTTTCAACCAACTTTGTTATTATTACATTATATTTATATATGCAATAACAACAAATAATTAAATTAATGAAGATACTTCTAATGATGATTTTTCGATGATTAAATTCTTTCTTACTGTTCCAATCATTTTTTTCTATATTAAATTTCCTTTGAATTAAAAAAATTAACTAAAATTTTATATCACTAACGTTACAGTATTGGCTTTTTTTTTTAAGTTGTAATTGGATACTTTGCCATTGAAAAACCTATTCGACAAAAAATTATTTAATACGCTTAGAATATTAAACAAAGGATTATCTTTTACAATTTTTACAAAATTTTTAATAATTTTAGCACGGTATGGATATAAGAATATTAAAAAAATTATTGATTATTTTTATCTTATGATAGGTCTAAGCGTTTTTTATTAGCTTCAATTTTCTAAAGGAATATAAAAATAACAAATTATTCAAACAATACATATTCTGCTTTGAATTTGGAAACAATTCCTAAACATTACAAACGTCTATAGAATTTTCATTATTATTCTATACATGAATAATTAATGTTGTTTTGTTACTATAACGTTTAGGAAACTTAACCTGATTACCATCATAATTTAATATTTCTGAACTTCTCCGTTAAAAAAATGAAACTTAGACAATAAAAAAAACTGATAATTTGTCTAGTAAACAGTAATAAAAAATTTTAGTTAAACGTGGCAATTTTTAAATATTTGTAAGAATATTTAATATGGTTCTCGAAAACTCAATAAATGAAAAATTAATCACGTAAAAAATGATGTTAAGTTCAATATAAAAAAAATAATTAATAATTGTTAAAAAAATAATTTTTTTGCACAGAAACAATGTTTTTGAATTAGTTTTCCATCATTTTGATAAATTTATCTAATAATCGCTAAAATGAAAAAACATTAGCGTATATAATTAAAAACGAAAAAAATAAAATTTTTTAAAATGAATAATTTTCTAACTGATTGCAAATTTAAATGTGCTTTCTGCCATTTTTTTAGATGAGATATTGATACATTTCCATAGCAACTGCATCATATAACTACTACTTATCTATTTTCGTTTATTTAAAAAAACAGCATCTCAGTAGCTACAAGCAAAGACAAATAAAGTAAGTAACTCTACTGTTTTTCAAAAATATTTTTTCTATTTTTAAAATATAGAATACCGTATACATATATGCCATTAAATATTTTTTTACTTTGAAAATATAACAACTGGTAATCGTATTTGAAAAAGTTTTATTTCTACTTTAAATTAACGATTAATTTAATAATAATATGATTTGATAACGAACGGACATTAATATGAGTTAAGAATAGAAAAAAATTATTAGAAAAATTAAACTTTAATAAAAATAAGGTGAATTGAGATTGGATAAACGTTAATCGTAATTTAGTTTAAAAATAACTTTAATTACTAAGAATACAATTAAAACTTCGAAGAATTGCATTTCAATCGTTAACCTTAATCGTCTTTCTAAAGACAATTATCCAATTTTGGCAAATGCACGTATTATTCAGTTTATTTATATAAACAAGAGAAAATTTCAGTTATTTTAACTCATATAATTAGATATAATGATAAGAACCGATTTTTATTTTACCAATTCGAATGTTTTTTCCCGAAATAATCGTATACAGTATTGTAATTTATTTCAATAAAAGTTTCAGTTTAAGTACTGTATAAGCTACGTATTTACTCAATGTATTCAGACTCCGTCGATGATGTCACTGATGACGAATATACGGCATCATTGATAACATCATCAAATATATAAATTTGATTGTGTCCTGATCATCAGAAGAGGAAGCTGCAGAGCTAAGATACAGATAGTTTTTATAATATTATATCTAAAAGATTTCATCTTTTATATTTTCCGCATTTAGCCTACGTAAAATATTTATAAATTTCGTTCAATGCTTATCATTGATACGTTTTCAAAATCAACGAAGTTACATATTGTGCATTAAAAAATTTATCAAATCCTTGATTTGTTATTGATATCATTAAGTGAAAATAGTTGTTATCGGAAGAATATTCAAAATATCAAATCATTTTTACATAAATATACAAATCTACCAGAAAGAAATTTTATATTAGGTTATTCTTACATATTTAATCGTTCGTAAAGGAACTACAGTGAAACCTCTCAATAGCGGACACCTCTGGGGAACCGAAATTTGTCCGCTATTGAGGGGTGTCCGCTATTGAGGATAATGGCTATCTGAGCCATCCATTTTTTCGCTTGGTGTGATTTAGTACGATACGAATTTTCGCGTTGTATGAGTAACAAAGTCGATAAATTTAGCATTTAAATGTTTATTTTAATCATCTGGGGAAAAATCTGACATCTTACTTTGTTTTATTTTACGTTTTTGAACTTCATTCTCCAGATGCATTTCTACTTCCG
>WUQG02043624.1:0-10570 GCA_011317285.2 Androctonus mauritanicus
GGTAAATCCTTCATCGCGTAACTATGGAAGAATTGTTAAATATTGCTATATTTAGTGGTGAGAAGGATAGCAATATTAATGATACTATTTTAATTAATATAAATTAATATATTAAATCAGCGGGGCATATCTTTAAAAGATCTCTGAATTAATAAAATTTGTTTAGAAAAGGCGTTTATATATTTTGCGTAGACCGCAGCTACAAAAAAGAGAGGGTATCAACCCCTCCCCTCTTTTTTTGTAGCTGCGGCCCTCCGTATCTCTAATAACGACGAATTGCGGCCCTCGGAGTCATTATAATTGGACAGCCCTGTTATAGACGGATTATGATGGAGTTTTGAAATAACATCACTAAATCTTCTAAAATGGAAATTAACATAATATTATGAGAAAGACCATTTAATTTCATAATATATATTGAACTGGTAAAATTTTGACTGATAAGTGAGTCACTTACACAATGAAGCACTCACTGTTTAATTAAAATTAATAATTTTTCTTTCTCTCCTGAGAGAAACAAAGAGACAAGTCTCACATCTCCAGTTTTTCAAGAGAATCTAGTCTGTCACATTGAAAAACTGGACATTTGTTATATCCTTCAGCGTTCCAGTTGACCCTATCACTGATGTTGCCAGCTCGTAATGAGCTGTAGAAGTGGCAGCCGTCAGATATATTCCTTGTATGATTCGGCAGGGCAATTTAATCTAACCTAATCTAATAACCTCTCTCTCTCTTTCTTTCTCTCTCTCTCTCTCTCCCTTGTTTCAAATTAAAAGTTACTAAGCTATTTTCAAATTCGAAGTTGCTAACTGATAAAGCCATTATAGAGCCTAACTTGGTAGTCCATACTTGTGATAGAATAAGCTTCGAGATGACAGATAGTGATCGATAGCTTTTGCTTGGAATTGCTTCCGAAAATCTGTAAGAATTAGACCCAGGATTTGTTACAGATTCTTCCAGTTAGGAATCTAACTTTTTCCACGTAGCTATTCGAATCAACAAAACTGACATTATCAATCAGCATTTCTTTGCTCGTAAATGGCAAAAAGATCACTTCTTGCCATTTACGAGCAAAGAAATGCTCGTAAATGGCAAGAAGTGAAGGGTATTTTCCTTTTTCAACGTGTTGCTTATTAAGTGTTGGTGTGAATTTAGCCCTATCAAAGTCTGCTCACATCCGTGGAGGCATAGACGAGAGAGTATAGGCATTCCCAGAATAAATTTTCCAATGGTTCCGGAGTCGAACTTGGGTTCTCCGAGTAAAATACCATGCCGTTTCCGTATGTCTATCTGATTTAATATCAACCAACATTAGTAAAGGTGAATTTGAAATTAAAGAGGCAATAATAAAATGTTCTGTAATGTTCAAATTTTGAATAGAGACTATTGATTTCAAATTCCATTGCTGAAGAGTTAAAATTTAGAAATGTGTTTTTGTTATTTTGTATCGCTTTCCAATCAGAATTTACTGAGTGGCAGGGTCTTTCTAAAACTTATCGCTGGCCAGCAACACTGGTAGTACTAACCTCTTAATGTCCTTCTTGAACAGAAAAAATTATTCAAAAAAAACATTCGTAGTGCGATCTGCCGTTAGTGGAGAGAATAGGATTCAAAGCGACTGGCTCTAATCACTCTTGGAAAAATTTGGATATGTCGGCCAGGTTAGATAAGTTAACCTTCCATATGACTTATGGAATACGTTTTATCTAGCAGTGGACACTTTTAGAGGCCACTATAGATTGTCGAACCGCTATGGCAGGGTCAAGAGGATAGTTAAATGATGGAGTTCAATGAGTTGGACCTGATGTATGCCAGGAATTGAATCCGAATCCTCCAGGTGATAATCCAACGCATCCATAAGACTCAATTCAAAACATGGTCAAATGGTTGCGTGGAGGTAAAGCGTGCTGTGCTTCTATATAAATATATTTGTCAACAGATGACGTCAATTTTCATTCTGGAGGAATACTAAGTGGCTGGACAAAATAAGCTTTCCACAGGCTGCTCATTCCTGCGAAGGGTCAGCCGGATTGTGGAGGACGGGGATCAACGGGCCGGTTCCGGACCCCATTATAAATATTTTCAAGAGGTGAGATCTAAGACTCGAACCCGGGTTCTCCATAGTGGAAAGTCAAAGCGTTTCCACACGGCCAATCGGTCCGATTGTACTTCTACATTGGAAGATCAGAGTTCAATTTCCGATCTCACACCTTCATAGTTTTTCAGGAAGATTCCAGGCTAAGTTATTTAACTCCATCTTTCATCTTTGATTTGATTTGACCTGAGATGCGGGCGGGCCGTGGTAGATACTGGAATGCCCACCCTTAGCAACTGAAAATTAGAAAGTTGCCTAAATCTAAACAGAAAAAAGACTGAATTCAAAGGTTTGCTATTGTTTATCATCAGCCGGATGTCACATGAGATAGCATTCGTTTACCACCTTGGAGGATTCAGATACAAATTCGAGGCTCCATAACTCCAATTTTTCAGGAGGGATCCAGATTCGGCCCATTGAATCCCATTCTTCAACTTTCTAATTGATCTCATTATGAGTGTTAGCCTGCTGTAATGGGCTCTGAAGGTGGCCGCCGTCAGGCACAAAATATTTCAAATGTGATATAGAAGCTTAACTAATATAAATTGACTAACCTATTGTTTATCAAATGATAATGTTTGTAATTTTTGCTTTTTTTTTCTTTTATATTCCACTTACAAGATGCTAATAAGAACTATTCCAAAATCTACCATCAGTTGCAAAATATGTGATAAGATAGTCAGTTAGAAAAAATGCATGGAGATCAATGGGCTAGAGAGAGTTCTTGGACTCTTTCTAAAAAGTCTGAAGACATGGGATTTGAAATAAATCTTTGAATAATCTTTCTTTTTTTGCTATCTGTCGCCTGTTTTCTATCTGAAGGATTACGATCAAATTCGAGTCTGACACTTCAAGATTTTTCACAAACGTATGATTCAATCTGCTTTATTTTTTTTTGGCATGTTCGCTGACCCTACACGAGCGTGAATAGCTTTTTGTTGGATTTTCAAGTGGAAAGTAACATAAAATTAATGATGGAAGATCGAAAATCTTCATTAATTATTTAAAACAGCTTATCTTATCTGTGACCAATAGGTTGGCTTTAATGTTTAGATTCATTGTATTTAAAGGTTAAACTTTACAGCAGTCATTTCGAATAACTTTAAATTAGTTCATTCAGAATTATTTTTTGGAATTTTAACGTTTATATAAAAAAAAAAAATATTTAATAGAAATAAAATTCCAAATGATAAATTTTTCAGAAATGTTTAATTATAAAATTCAATTATTGTCTTTAGATCATCTTTCGAGAAAATTATTGTCGATTTTGAAATAATATTTATAAGCTTATTAACAACGTTGTTTATGCATTATTTAAATATTAATATTGTTTTAAAGAAAGATGAGAAATTAATTAAAAAAAAGCTTAAAACGTATTAAAGATATAAAGAATTTAGATAGCACGTTTATTATTAATAACTAAGCTTTCAAATTTAAAATTCAGAATCGATTAATAAATAATTTTATTATAAAAATTATCATATTTTATAGAAATATCAAGCTTTAATAACACATATGTAAAACATAAATTATCTGTAGAAGAAAAACAGAATATAATTTTAAAATTCAAGACTATATAGTATTATATAGCTCAATCTTTAGATTTATTCTTATTGTTTTATAGAATATGCGGCTTTATTTTACATAGTCTTCAACTCTTATTTTGCTTTTGAAAAATATTTATGTATTCAGAAATTTGATGCTTGAAAACTCTGTTTAATTTGTTTTTAGTTTATTTCACTAATGATGTCGAAATTCTGAAAATAATGAGATTGGAAAGGATTTTACCTTTTAAATAATTATGTTAACACTTTTTAGTTTAACTCTATTTTATTCTTTAATAATATTCTTGGAAATAATATTTTCAAAGCGTAATTTTTATAAAAGAGAAATAAAATTTTCTCAATACAAAAAAAAAATCTGTAATTTTGGAGAGACTTTAGTAATTTCCCAACATGCTATAATTATTCGGCTTTTATTATTTTCCAGTAGTGAGTATGACTAACTGAATTTAAGAAATTAAATTAGAGCGCTTATTCGTGATCGATTATAAATTTACCGAGTCAGATTTACTCTTATTATTGCTAAAATAATAAAAATATATTAATAAAATTGCACTTGGTCCAGAAATGTAGATTAGTTAAATTTATAAATATCGATTTTATAAAATTTGGAGCAGCTGAAGACTGGTAATTCTATTATTTGATTTTAAAATCGGAAAGAAAGATTAACGAAAGCAATAATTAGTTGGCATGATTCGTACTCTAAATAAATACTGTTTAGAGCAAGTGGAATGCGATTGATCAGATTAAAAAGTTGATGAAATAAACTCGAGTATTGTATGTTTAATATTCCCTCGTGGGAATATAACGTCCGATCACATATCTTCTATCAGAATGGTATGGCTGTTTTAAGCATAGCACACGCCCTTAGGGACCTTCTACCTTCTTTCTTTCATCTAAGAAAAGTAAATGCTTGTATCGACCCGTCAGAAAACATTCTTCGACAAATTTGACTCTCGTAAATATTTTTTAAAGTATTTCTTATTTCTAATAATTTTGAAATTTATCGAATCATAAATTTTTATTCTTGTGCGAGAAATTTAACGTTAAAGTTTTTAAAAAGTTTAATAAAACCTAGGAACGAGTTAGAATTACTTTGGAAAGTTTATCTAATTTTATTTTCTATATAGTTTAATAATCAATGATGAGGAAAATTCGTATTATTATAGTTTATATTTCTGAATTTTTAATGGTTAAATTTATTTTATTATTGACATAAACTGAATGAAAAGCTTTCTATTCTCTAGTTGTATCAGCAATACTATCTATATATTTATGATGAATTTTTTTTTATATAACATAAACAACTATCTTTAATAAATTCATTGAAAATAATTACTTAAATCCTTGAAGATAAATATTTATTTCAAAATATATAATAACACAATCATTCTTCCTATTAACTCTACTTGCCCTATGGCAAAACGGTCAGAAATCTATCTTCAATTGATATAACAAAGTCTTTTAATGATCAATCGATAGCTTTTCTAAAATTAAATTAGAAGAAATAAACAATCCAAAAATCCAATTTTAAAGCACTTTCTTCTGATTATAACAATAGTAGTAGCAAATGTATATATTTCTTTCTTACTCTCTAATTATTGGTATTTTTTTAGAGTATATAATTTTTTATTTTTAGATTGTTAAAAATATATAATATATGGGATCTGCATAAGGGATTTATTCGATTACAAACTAAAACTTATTTGACTACATGTATCGATTTTTAAGAACGATAAAAATCCATCATTGATTAATAATATATATATAGCGTACGCCATCGTCTTTTGATAGAATTTCACAATAAACTTTGTTTTTCATCATTTCTACCAATATTTGCAGTAAAGAAACTTTAAAAAAGTTCAATGCGAAAATTATTGATTGGGGAAGTCTTGCCGCTATATTGAATTTCCAATAATAATCCTGTTTCCCCCTTTATATGCTGACCTAAGAAGTTGCTCATCGGACCTGAAGAAGGAGATGCTATATCCGTTTCGATTACTCTTCTTCCATTTCGGGTTTCACTTCTTGAAAGAACCATTGAGTTCAATTCTTCTTATTGGTGACAAAGCAATATCAGAGTTAATATTCTTTCTTGGGATTTCTTTTATTTAAAGAACACACAGAAACTCATCTGAAGATAATCCAAAGCATGAATGTCATTTAAGTTTTACAATCTTTCACTGACATATTCTCTCCTTTCCTCTTTCTTCAGGCTAGTTGATAATCAATACATTTATAGCAGTGTAGTTTTATTTTAATATAATTACAAGCATCAGAAGTTGTTATATATTAACTCGTCGTTGGTCTGAAAATAATGAAATATTTATTGTTTATGATTATCTATATACTTTATCATTTCCATTCAGTAAATTATTTATATTATGTTTTAATAATAATTAGATTTATTATTTGAATAAATATATGACAATCTGATTTAATGTCATAAAAAACAATACTGATTATGATATAGAAGGAAATCATAATAACCATAGATGTCCAATATGAATTATAAACCATTAATTTAAGTTTGATTATTACTTAAAATAATCAAACTTATTCCAAAAACATTATGTATTATATTTGAAATAATATCGAAAGATCTATTCCAGAATTTAACAGATTGTCGATGAAGTATTCACATAAGTATTCACATAAGTTCTCGAAGAAAACAATTTCTTTGGAATATTTCTTTGCCACATTGACAAGTATTGGTTTAGAAGTGTCTACAGATGTCTCTTTGCATAATATGTGAAATTTATTTAGTTTGCACTGAATAAATAAGGATTTTATTGAAAAGTTTCAATGTAGTAATAATGACAACAAGAAAGAGTTCTGTTACTCAGAAGATATTACTAGATCTGTTTCTTTGTAACTTTTGATCTTTATGTCAGAGAACGATTGATGGTAGAAACTGTTAAACAAGTGAGATGTATCGAAACTTCAAGATAAAAATAACGATATATATATACATCCATCTGATATTTCGGACACACATTTTATTTTGATATGTTGAGTTTGTTTTTTACAGTTATATATAATTTTTTTATAAATAATCTTTCTGAGGAGATGAACTTTCTTCCTAATATATAAATAAAATTTTAAGCTATAAATAATAACTGAAACATTCCATTATTTTCCAATGCATCGTCATTTTTGAATCCTAATAGATCAATCCAGTTTAAAGTTTATCCATAAATGGTATATCTAAAATGAATTTTCTTATATTTTTATCATTGTAATCTTTATATAAACAATGTTTATTTGCTTTATCTATTTTTAGTTAAATAGATAACTAAAATATCCTTTCAATTTATCAAAATATCTACATTTTATCTCGATAAATTGAGTGGCCATCTTTAATAATCTAATACTGTATACTAGATTTTATAATGTTGCTATATATAATGAACGGAAAACTATTTAAAAAACAGTAAAATATTTAAAAATTTTATTATTAAAATAAATATTCGATATTATATATAGAACATATTTAAGAGAATATGGTAATTTCATTTTTCCCTTTTTATAAATTGGAATTTTTTATATAGCTCTGTAAACAGTTAATATTTATTTTAAATCAATGAGCATAAGGTAATTGAATTTATTTCTTATTATTTTATTATACTGTATTTAGAAATCTAAGAATTCGAAATTGAAAATACATTAAATTTGTGGAATTAATAAAATGGTTTTAATATTAAATATTTTCACCCATTTTAAAAATATTTTATTTATTAACATAGAGGTTACTTTATCAATAAACATATAAGTATAGATAAAAATATCTTACTTGTTAGTTGTGTAAAAAAAAGAAGTGCAATTTATAGGTTTTGTAACAAAAAAAAGGGAACAAGTTTTATTATATGAGTATATATGTATATATAAGGATTTAACCTCAATATATTTTGAAAAATCACTTGTGGGAATTTCATTTTACGTATCCCTTTGCCAACTTGTCATAAAATAGGTTTAGATAAGAATATGAAAAATATTGGTAGTTTTCAATTCTCAAATAGAAATCATACTTTAAATGGTTTTCTAAAGCTAACTTGTAACTAAGTGTCCTTTATTATCTCTCTTTGAAAGTTTATACGTGATGCAGGCACATTTTATCATTAAATCTTAACGATAAAATTTTATAATTTTCCATTGTGGTAAATAAGGATTACGAAATTTTCACGATATAATTGCGATTTAGTTATCGCATGGTTTTAATTTTTTAAATTAAAGTTTATAATTTAATTACAAGCTTAAACTCTAATGAATTCTAATAAACAATTGCTTCCGTATCTCATTCAATATAATTTCCAGAAATCAAATAGAATTTACATAATAGTTAACTACGTTCTCTACTTAACAAGAGGCAGTTTAGATATGTAAATCAAGTCTATAAAATAATATTTTATCATTCACTTAATTCTGAAACTATTCGAAAACTATCGAATATAAAGTAATTAATTAACAAACCATATCAATTTAAAGCAATTGTTCAAACAAACTTAATGACTCTCTATTTTGACGCTTTTAATCTTGTCTCATCAGAGTTGAGCATTGTGAGTTATGTGTAGAGGATCCTTGTATCTGAGAGACTCCTCGTTAGCTAACGTAACAGAGAGACAGCGATAATTTACTTCAAGTACAAGAAGCTGTTTGGTGAAGCACAAGACAAGGTAACGGCTACATCACATTGAGAACAGACTTTGCCAATTATCTGCAGCAACCCTAAAGATTTCTGATTAAATGTGGCTTTGTTTTTTTGGTTAAATAAATTCTCAAAGGATGCGTTGAATGCTAAGACAAAGTTTAAATTTCGGAAATAATTTATTGACCGAAAGAAAAATTACGCTCGAATAATCCTGAAGAGAATAGTTAATGTTTCGTAAAAATGAAAATGGATGGAATTATTATAAATTTGTTTTGATGGTATTGATCATAATAATGCATATTATAATGTAATTATTATCCTGAGTAAAATAAATTTTTCGGTATAAATTATGTTGTAAAGTGATAAAATAGTCTTTTAACAACTTGATTTAATAGAAATAAATACTATTCCATTTCTTCTTCGAGTATTTTAAAATAAATTACAATCGATAAAAACCACTCAGTGAGTTATATGATTATCTAAATTTGAAAACAAAAGAATACTTCTGATTTTTTTTCTCAAACAAATATAATGATTCGTTAAAATATTTTTTTTTAATCGTATAAATGAATAAAAGCTATTGTTCAATTTATATTTCAAATTTAAATTTAGAAATTTAACATAATTATCGTAATTCGTTTTTAATGCCAACTTGAATTCGGTACAAAATTAGGAAGGATTATAGGATACTTTTACAACAAATCCAAGGATTTGTGGTTGGCTTTTTGCCTTTTCGTCGATAGAAAAACAAATCAAGAAGCTGCAATAAATATGGCAGATTTTGGAAGCGCATAACTCGTGAACAGTACAATTTCGATCATCAGGTATTATTTTCGATTATTTATATTAATTTATAACAGTTATTTTATCATCATAATTTAAAGTTAAAAAAAAATTAATATTCTAATTATGCTTTAACCAATTATTTAGAACATTAGTTCAAACAATTCTGTTTAATAAAATAATATTTTAAATACTATATAAAGGTTATGTATGTGTTAAATTTTATATAAAAAATATATATATATATATTTCAAAAATGTTTTAAAGTTTAAATAATAGTTTTAATGCCATCTAGTGAATAACAAACACAACAGAGGAAAGAAAAATTGCCTTAACTTTAATTTTCGTAGATTAAATTTTTAAAATCTTATCCATCTAAAAATGTTTCGTTAAACGAAAGATTGAAAAAAAAGGTGGTAAATATAAGCCTTCCTTTATAGCAGGTTTTTTTTCCTATAAATTTTTCCAACATTCATCACCTTTTTATGATCCTTTTTGACGTCGAAGGGAAATTCTTTTGACATGTTAAAGCCACTAGAATGTCAAGCCAACTTGAAGTGGACATTTATGAATCCTCTTCTTTATGCAACATATTTTAAGTTCTCATTGTCCAATTTGAATTTAATCCTAAACTATTCTTTTATATATATATTTATATGCGCATATTTTAATATATATTAAACTAGAAAATAAAACAACAGGAAAAATTACTAATTTAATAATTCAATCTTACATTATCTGATAAATTTTTATCTTTTTTATCTTTGTGGTAATTATGTTCTCGGGATAAAATCTTGTTTAATATACAGTAATTTATTATTTATAATACGCATTATTAAAAGCTTAAAATTCAATTGTAGTTGAGTAGGTAAAAAAATTAAAGCAAATTTTTCAACAGCTTAAAAAATATTCAGATCTAATTAGTTTAATAATCCTTTTATTCGTAATCGATAAGTTGTTTATAATTGGTTTAATGTTCTGTAAAATTTATCTTCTTTTGAAATGCGATTAAAATAATTGATCCTTATTTCTTTTTTTTTAATACAATTTTATACTTAAAAGATATATATTGAAATTTTTAGAGCGTAGGCATGCAGGAGCTTTAACGCATGAAGAAGTATCGAGCTCTATTCTAACATAATAATGGATAAATACGATTCGTGATCTACCTGATTAACTCCACCTTCGATACGATGTTTAAAAATTGACAAACATTAAAATAAATTATTTCCGTCCATCTTCTAAATGTGGATGGAGATCCTTAAAAAGATTTTGATTTAGTACAGTGGTCGGTTTTTAAATGAATGAAGAATTCTGCCATCTGTTGATTGATTTGAGAATTAGATCGGACTAAATCGTTTCTATTTTTTTTTTTTTTTTTTTTTTTTTTTTTATTTTTTTTCCATAATAAAAAAAAAAAATTTTTTTTTTTTTTTGTAAACAAAAAAAAATTCAATTGTTTTTTTTTTTTTTGGTTAAAAA
>WUQG02043635.1:0-29400 GCA_011317285.2 Androctonus mauritanicus
CAAGTGGGAATCAGGCAAGTAAGATTCGAGCAACTGGGGATCGGGCAAGTGACATTCGGGCAACCGTGGCCTAACCAACACAGGTGAATGTACTTAACCTTTCGATTGAATAATGCATTTTGTATCTTTAAAAATTCTTTGCAATATTTTCTTTCATCTAGCAACTTTTTTTAAGTTTTTCTAATTAAAATTTCTCGAGAAGAAAAAAATATATGTAATATTCTTTATCTCCTGTATAAGATGAAAACAAAATTGCTTTATAACCTTTTCGTCTATTAAAAGCGTATTTAAAAACGGTATCCGC
Organism: Androctonus mauritanicus; assembly: GCA_011317285.2. Lineage (NCBI taxonomy): Eukaryota > Metazoa > Arthropoda > Arachnida > Scorpiones > Buthidae > Androctonus > Androctonus mauritanicus. Next base: position 305 of record WUQG02043635.1, read on the forward strand.
GATAACAGAGTTGACAAAATATGTAAATTATAAGCTTCCTAAACACATCAATAGAATAATAAGTAGATATTATTATCGTTTTTACGGGTTTTCTGTATGCATTACTTATAATAATCACAGAAAGTAGACGTGAGTCTAGGCTATGCCACACACCTAGTTAGCAGGGGAGACTATAATGTATTAAGTAGATTCGACCGGTCTCTTCGGAACATAAAGAATAATTCCAATGTTGCCCAGAAGGAAAAGAATTTCAACACGGAAGTCCGAAGGTAACACTACTGAAATTATTGTGCCTCTTTTAGATTTAGAGTGGGTAAAAAATACTCCTTCCTTGTTGTTCGTTAAAAGGCAGACTGTCGAACAAGATAAGTAGTTTAATTGATTAGTCCTTAAGTATTGGCATACGAGTAGGAATTTAGTTAGGTTAGACTGTATATAAGAGGAATTTTTAGTTGCGTGTGACCACACTCAAATGCTTCGGGGTGGAGATAGGTAACGAAGAGTTAGCTTCTAAAATTGCAAGACTTTCGTGCTCGTTATAAATTTTTTTTTTGTTTTCGTCCGATCGTAAATTACGTGGTACATAAATACTCTAAACGCTTGTTGAATTTTGTGAAAGTTCAATCCCTACCATCTTTTATATAATCAATTTTCGAGCAAAAAAATAAAATAAGATAAATTAATACGCGCGGAAAAATAAATTATTTAAACAAATTATCGATTTAATATTCTAGTTTTGTTAGAATGTATTGCAAGGAAGGAAGCAAAGTGTCACAAGTCCAGGCTACTGAGCAGGTGAGCCAAAGTGGTATAACGACTTTTGTTGTTTGAAAAGGGTGATGTTTTCTTTAACAACTGGTTTACCGCATGTAGTTTATAAAAATCCTTACAGAGTATCAAATATCGTCAAATTTGTACAACTTACCAGCTTGTAATGTTTATCTTGTTAACTAATAGATTGATATCATTTTTCATTAAGACATTAATAACCATATCTCTTCGTTTCTTACGTTTTGTCTCTACAAAGAAAAAAAATTAATAATTAAGATTTATAAACACAATAAACTTTATGAATTTTGACAGCGTTGCAATGTTGTAAATAATTCTTTCAAATTTAATTGCCATCAATTGAAAAAAAAATTTGCCAATTCCTCCAGGGTTTTGCGACTATCAGATGTATTGGGGTACAGAAAGGATTCTTCAGAACCGTCAATCACCTTTAACCCTGCAGTACAAAACTGCAAATCCCTCCTTCCCCATTTAATCATTCCATTTTGCTTATGGGGATGTCTAAGCAGAATAACAGGTCAACCAACACCAGTAGGATTGCATCGTAATATTATTCTTGGCATAATAAATCCATCTTATTTTATATAACTTATTACTCAATATAAATAAATAAATATATATATATATTCATTAATATAATTTTATATAAATTTCTTCCCACGAATATTAATTATAGAGTTTTTTTACGGTCTCAATTGACCTATTCTGTCTCTCTCTCCTTCTTAGATAGGAGTACTTAGCCTTCTCCTCTTTCCCCACAGAAGAGTGTTATCTTCAATACCGCACCTACTCCGGGTTAAGGAAGGGTTGGGAAACGAGATATCTTTAAACACCACTATTTACATCACATCTCGACATCAATTTCTCGTTAAGTGGTAGAGATGTCATCACAGCAGACAACAGTTCTGGGTGTAGACAACTTCGTCTGTATGCGTTGTAGCGACGATAGAAACAGAGACGAAAAAAATAAGTCATAAAAGAGTCGCACCCAATTTGCAAGACCTTGGATAAGAGTCGTCTCCGAACATTATGATATGGGTTGAGTAACGTGCTTTAAAATATTAAAGAGTCCTACTTCTGTATAATTTTATTTAAACTTGTTAAAAGGTCAATTCGAATTGTTTTTAAATGCCGAAAAAAAAAAATTTAAATTTACGAGATTCGAATAAACTCTTCAGCTTTCGGGATGTGGAAAGTATGAACTTAAAAAACTACTTTAGTGTCGTCATCAGCAGGTGTGTGTCCATGCAAGAATGTAAATAAAGTAGACAATTTTTTTTTCCTTCTTCTTCTATTTCTCTCTTCCCTCGTCGTCTGACCACAGTAGGTGTTGCAGAGGGCCTCAGGCGTGCAGGTGATGCTAACCATGATAGTTTAATGAAAATAGTCAGATATCCGAGCCGTTCTTCTCCCCACCATTCGTGTATTCCATGTACAGAGAGATGACCTTTATACGAAAAAAAATATTTATATACCTCTTATTAACTTATAACGAGTATAATATAACTAAACTCGTTATACAAACCTCTAACTTATTAAATCGATAAACTGGAATTACTTACCAACATCGAAAAATTTATTTATGCTTTCTGAAAATTCTTTCGATAATTAATTAATGAAAAAAAATACACCAATAATATTTTTTAAGAATTGTAATAATCAATTTTTTGATCATTTTTAACGTCTCTGTCCATACAATTTTTTTATAGTCTCGAGGGCAAAAAAATCATTTCAGAAATCTTCAGCATTTATAGCTTTGTTCTATTGTTCGCATTTATGACTTAAAGTTAAACGTGCCGAGATCACGAAGAATATGTGAAATTTTTATTTATTGCGGTCATTTAAGCATCACCTTAAGGGTAAAAAAAAAAGAAAAAACCGATGGCAGAGTACAGATTGTAATCTCAAATATAACATTATGCTAAAATTACCATGGGAAACACGTAGTGGACGTTGTGGTTGTTCAGAGAGGATAAAAGGCAATAATAAAAGTTTGGCAAATACTTACAGCTCTTAAACACGTAAAATCAACTAAAGAACTAGATATGGAGATGTATGTAGTAATTTTCAAATTGTATATCATCAATCAAATTTATTAATTCGTTTTCTGTGTAGAACTGTCGCCATTTTATAAATCTTGATATTTTTTTATAGTATAATTTCTGAAATATTTTTAGATAAGAAAAACAAGAAATTATTAATGTCTTCTATAGTAATAAAAATATTACGTTTACCTCTAGAATTACTTAAATAGTAATATTTTTACTTTTGCAAAACGGAATATTTTATTTTATTTTAATAAATATTAAATAATTAAATTTTTATGTTATAAAAATAAAGAAGATAAAATTTTTATTTAAATTGTTTATAATATTTTTCATTTGAATACTTAAGAGGAAAAAAGAATAAACGTATAGAAGTTACCAAACTCTTATGCCATAAATTTAAGGACATATATACTATGTATATACTGTATGTATATTTTTTTCAAACTTTAAGAATCTATTTTATTATATTTTGAAACTCTTCTGACGTTTTTAAAACAAATGTTCATCTGAAATGTAGATTTATCTATAAAATCTTACAGGATACTCGTTTCTGCACCTGTAAAAATTTATAAATGATATTTGGCATTTTGAAGAAGACATACGTCGGCCAGCTGCTCTAAGGACCTCCTAGGGGTTTTTAAACATGAAACCCGTTATAAGACAGGGAAACGGAATTAAAACTATGGGTTTACGACGACGAATTAAAAGAATATCGAATGGAGGAAAAAAACTTGGCAAAGTTTCCACGAATTTGCTAAGATTTTTGAATTATTTATCGGTTTGGAGAATCTATACAACAATAGACGGTTTTGTGTCCTATTTAAGTTCTAAAAGTCCATTTTCCGTTTGCAATAATCGATGTAACGAGTTGTTACGGGTCTATCGACCAAAAAGATCTGTTCGATAACAAGACGATCTCATCTCGTAATCGAATGTTTCGATGAGTATTAAATTTTTTTGTTAATAAACATCGACTTCTCGAGAGAGAGAAAAAAGAAAACAGAATCTGTATCAAATTCTGAGATTGTGCTTATTCTGTGATTGCAAAACCGTTATGAGATGTGCTGGCCAGCTGTCGGCGCGTGTCACTCAACATGCAAGAGACGAAGTTTGGGCCTTAGGCGTGGTTTTTGGCTCGTGCATGGCTCGCGACGGAAAACAGTCTCCGATGTTCACCTGCCAGCCCCAGGCGTATGTTCGCCATCACCTGTCTGACCAGCTTCAGCATCCTCCATTTAACCTCGAGAAACTCGCAAGTATTTTTTAAGTGCGAAGTTAATTGACTTCTACACACCAAATATTTGATTTGTAGAGAGTAATAGAGCACGAAGTAATATCTTATACTTTAATATGCATAAAATCGTTCGGAATTGCCATTTACGACCGTGAAAACGTTTGCTTTTATTCCAAAATAAAGATATTACATATTCATCTATCGTTTATTGCATTATAGCATTTCGCGTATTTAAATGCCATCCTCTACGAAGGATTTCGGTCTCTAACAAAATGTTATTATCCAATTATATAAACAGCACGTGGCTCGGCGAGAGTGTCCAATCTCAGCGCGTGCCAACCTCACTCAAAATTAATGGACTGAGTAATTCTCGGGAATTGCCAATGAGATCCGAGAGGCATCTGATTGGCCAACGAGAGATGGCTTGCCACGTGCAGGAAGAGTTTGGGCACCGCCTGTCCTCAGATAGTCGTCTGAACTGGGCGTATAAAGTGCATGTTTGTTGACGATGTGGTGAGAAAGGAAATGATGTCCCAAGTGTCGCCCAGTGAAGAATTCGGCTCGTGTCTCTATGCCCAATCGGTACTACCTCATAGCATGTCGTGGAATCAAGGACAGTCTTATCCAACGGATGGTACCGTTTTGCCTTACAACACGGAGACGGGTACTCAACAACAATCAGAGAGGAAGAAACAATGTAGGAAAGTTAATACCAAATCAACTTATAAACATATACCTCATCGTGAAAAACCACCACATTTGGTAGCCAGAAGAAATGCGAGAGAAAGAAGAAGAGTACAGGCTGTGAATAATGCTTTCGCTCGTCTCAGGAAATCTGTTCCCATCGAAAACAGAAATAAAAGGTTGTCGAAAGTAAAAACACTTCACAGAGCTATCGAATATATTAACGCTTTACAGGATATGCTTTCTCAAGCCGACGATGATCTATCTGCAGAAGTTTCTAATGGCGATAGCTTAAGGAGTTACGGGAGTTATCTGGAAACCGATGTAAATGCTGTAAATAAGGAAAACCAGGTCGGGCAGAGGTGGATAACGTTAGAATCGGTGAGTTATAAACAAACAATTCGCATTTATTTTTACTCGATTATACGCTGTTTAATCGAAATCGTTTTAAATTATTCAACGAATATCGATTAGTAATAAAATTTAAGCAATTATACAACCGATAACATCTAGAAGTATCATTTAATATTTATACGATATTTAAAAGCAAAATGTAACTCTGTTATTAAAATTAATTAAAAATCTTAAGATTTAATATCTATTTAGGAGTTGTTATGTTTATATTTAGTAAACATTGACATAAAAAATATTTAAAGAGCCATAATTTCAGTGTAAATCGATGTAGAGCGATAAAATTATGCCGAAAATGCATTAAAAATTCGAATTTTAATCTTTATAAACACAAATAATTTATCTATAATTATTAAATAATCGATTTCGGATTAAAAGATAAAGATTTTGCAATTTTATGTATACACATTTAAACATTTTCCTCTATAACGCTAATGGCTTTGTAGAATGATAATCGAAAATCATTAAATATGATGAATAATCAATTAATATTGATATTTTTTCCTAGAAAATCTATTAAAATTTTCTTAAACGTAATCGTTATTGCATATTTTTTAAAGTATTTTTTCGGCGATAAATTTTCTCTTTAATTTTAGTTGAAAAAATGTAAAATTTTTGTCACCATTTAATTAACAAAATAATGTAAATGTTACCTTAAGAAAATTCTTAAAAATTTATATTTTAAATATAATAGACAAAATTTTATAGATAAATTTTTAAACATATAAAATAAGAGGTAAACATTATAAGTTTATATAGAAGAGAGAAATAAATTTGGAGTAAAAATGGATTTACTCCATCTTTCTTGCTAAGTGATGCAGAATAGGTCTATAATAATATTATAGGCTTATTCTATATCATCACGAAGTATAATAAAAAACTAAATCTTTAATTATTAATCGAATAAAAAATTTGCAAATGAACCTGTAATTCGATTTTTAAGATGCTGATCACATTACACATGTATATGTTTTTTTTACTATATTTATATATTGAATGATCAAAATAATATAACTTCAAAACAAGCAATTATTGAATGAACCGTCTCATCATTATATACAGTTTGTTCACGAATAAAAACAATTCTAAATGTAGGTCAGAAAAATTCTCGATCTCTAGAGATCAATTCTGAATCTAAATCAATTACGTTGGGATAAGTATCAATTAAACTAAACTTATTATATTACATATAAATTTAAAAAAATTAATAATTCGCGTTTTAAACTAAATTTCTCGTTATAAAAAATTAATTAATAAATTATATAATATTTTTTAAATAATTCTGTAATAATTTCTGTACTTTTTACGATTACAGTCATGCGAACAAGACAGCTATAGTGACTACTTACCATTCTATGACGATTACAACGGTGGTTTGTCAAGTTAAACGACGTCCATCATTAAAATAAAAGACAAAAAATGAAAAGCAAACTTTTATTCAATTATTGTTTATCGTCTTGAGATCTGAAAGAATTTATAAATATAAAAAACGTATAGAAAAAAAGCAAAGAGTGCAAAAGTCCCAACGATTGATATATTCACAGCAATGCTTTGATATTCTGCAGTGCTGCACCATCCATTTTTGCAGGGGCAAATTTATTGTGATAAAGTAAATGAATAAATATATTACAAAAAAAAAAAACTCTGTAAATTATCATCTGTATCGACGATGAATTTAATACTCAAAAGAATTTTCATATCAAGAAATATATCTATGTATATGTTCGTGTGAGAAATGATTATAGTTGTAAAAGTATTATGTTTTGTTTATACGTTCTGTCACTTAATATTTGTATTTTAGTGACAATAAATATTGCACATAGATTAGAGACATAATATATATATATATATATATTTTATTTTAATTTTGGTTTAATAAATTATACTCGAGTGTTTAACAACAGCGTAAACAGTCAGGGGGAAAATAATGTATTGCAGCATTAGATGTTTTTAGAAGTCGAATATAAATATTACACGAGTAAAATTGCATCATCGGTGGGTGGAGGAAGCTGAATAAGAGGTAACACTTTGAGGAGAGATTATCCAATCCCAGCAGGCGACTCTGGGGTTGGACAGCACGCCATGAGATCGTGAGGCACAACCATGAGAATCAATAGGCTGAGAACACACACATAGAATGAACACATGCTGTGAACAATATCTCTCCCTTGGACGTCATGTTCATTAGGTTGAGAGTTTGTATACAAATTCATCACTTTCCTCAGACAAGATAGTCTTGAGCAAATAAAGAGAAACCAAAGTAGTTGTTTAAAGATTTTAATCTAAATCTCTGTCATAATTATTATTTAAAAATAGATTAAACAGAAAATACACCGTCTAAAACAATATTTTATTTATGAAATTTATCGAATAACTTAAAAACTTTTATTAAATCAACGGTTTAAGATTATTTGACGGCGAAAATATAACGCTAAGAGGATATTGCGATCGGACAGATATTCCTCCTTCGAGATAACTAGCCAAAACTATATTTAAAATTTTAATAAATTGCTTTTCGAAAATAAATCTCACGGGAAAAGAATAAATTGATTGATTGTCAAATATTTCCGAACTAACATTCATATTTGATAAGATAATTCATCAGAAAGCACGTTTTTATTCGATAGTTTGATAAAATTTCATTGTCGGCCAAATCCAGCATTAAATCTTATTATACAATGAATCAAATTTTTAAGATAATTCTATTATTAATTTTTAAGTCTTAAATTATATAAAATAAATTATAAATTATTTGTACAAAAATTGCCATAAATATATTAAAAAAATTAAATAATGTTAAAATTTGACTTATCTATAAATAATAAAAAATAGATTCCTAAGATTAGATAAATCATAATTATCGTCTTATCATCAAGATCGCTTAAATAATAGGCCTATACGAAGGAAAACTTGTAGGTCTATCTATTTAATTAGCGTAATGCATGTATTAGTCTAAAGAGTTTGCGATTAATTTATAATGCTTTGTGAATAATAATGTTTATAAGCCCAGGCCAGGCAAATATTTTTTACTGACAATAAAGAAATCCTACATAGAGATTTCTGGAAGAAAGTGTTGCTTTATTATTATTATTTTACCTGTTTTTTTAACCAATAAATATTTTTTTAGTTCAACCCTCTCCTATCTGTGCAATAATAATAATTCAAGGAAAATTACATCCCGTAAGGCTACAACATCACAATTAATGATACTTAGACTTTAAAAGCTCATACTATTCACCTCAAGACCCGTTCTTAGAAAGGATACATTCTATAAAGAATCTTACTCGTAATCTGACAGTCAATTTTTCCTTTTAGACAATGTACTAGGCCGAAACCGTGCGGACAATTTTCAGATAATGAAGGAACCAGACCCTCCACGTTGTTTCAATTGCTTCGGTTGTAAGTCACACGGTCTAGTTTTTTGTCACAACGCGGTACCGACAAATTAGTTCGCAAAACTTTCGTGAGGCAGTTTTAGATTCTCCGTTTTAATGACATACCCGAAGAATTGAATTATTTCTCTACAATTCAATTTTTGTTCACCTTTGATCTTTTTAAAGAGCTTTATTATAGAACGTTCGAGTTGCCTGCAGACAATGAATAAGACGTTACAGCAAATAAGAGCCTCTATAGTTTAGACTGTCTGTTTTCTCTGATTTATGATACTGTCTCTGATCTTATAACGCGAAAAAAAAATAATAATGATATCAAATTGTTAAGGTAAATAAGATTTATATGTATCAGAAAGTGTAAAGCTCCGTGATTCAAACTCTATATAGTTTTTTGCGTGTTTTTAAAAGGATAACTGTTATCATGCTTTGTAAATTAAATTGGTATTAGGAATACCATTATTTTTGATGATATTTAACGATATAATCATCCAGTTACATCAATGGCCTCAGCTGAACGGAGATGTTCCACATGGTTGCTGTACCGTGTCCCCACTGATTTGATGGTCAAGTGAGTGTAAATATTTCTAACGCTAAGTGGGCACTGATTAAGTGAGAAAAGGATACAGAAGAGAACATCTGTGTATCATGCCATATATTTTATTAATAAAAAAATAATTTTCGTAATCATATTTTAGTTTGAATGCGACAAAAATGAATGTCTCATACGTTTCTCGTTTCATTGCTATTTTAGTGGCATTAAATCTATGGAAAATTATTAAGAGCAATCTTTAACTGACCTGGATTCATACTCGCACCTTTAAAAATTACCTCTATTACTTGAATGAAACCACAAGCCTGAGGGATTTACATGACGATACGTCATTGTTGCCAATCATGCTTATCGTGAACTGTGTCATAATTGATACCTGTCATACTAGCACGTATCAATATTCGGAATTTAGAACAATTTGGAAATAAAAGCAGAACTATTTTATGTATTATTATTATTACGAAGAAGATGATTTTTTAATTCAAAAATTATTTATAGCATTAATTTAAAAAATAAAAAAAGTCTTCGTTATTAACCTATCTTTGAACTCGCATAACAGATTCGAGCCGCTCTTTGTTACGAAGTTATCAATTATACCGTACAAAATTTCGAATTTTTGTTGTACCTCTGTTGACCTTAATAACTTTCTTCAGACATGTCTCTCTGTCACATTGACCTTTTAGACCTCCCGCAACGGGTCAATAGCGAGATTATAGAGTTGTTTTCATGGGAAATCATCAATATAATTCTCCCAACAACAGTAATGCTGTTCCTTTCCAGGTATTTAAGGGATGTAGATAAGAAATTCTGCTTGAAAATTTGTTATTGCACATTAGCACACAAAGCTTACTGGCCTTGATAGAAGTCTCGTCTTAAAAGGAGTATCACTACAATTTTCACCATTGGAAGATAAACTATAATACATGGTGGTTGAGATACGTCATCAACACTTCCACAGCCTGTAATCAATACTAGACACTATATTCTTTGCACGTGACTGTCCCAAGCAATTAAAGAGGTGTAACAAATCAGCACAGGCGGCTAGTTCGTAATTACAAACGCACTGCCTTACTTTTAATACCTTGATGCATTTCGTATGGAGTAGGATGTTTCATCAATTTTTTTTCGTTTCTGCCTAAAGGTGTTGAATAATATTTTTGTCTGTTAATGATTTCTTTAATACTGGTGTCGAATTGGAACCAAAATCCTTGACACGAGTATATAAAGCTTGTTAAATCGGACACGATTTGTGGCATCGAAATTGGATGAGATTGGCAGTTTGTCGATAGGTTTTGTATTCCCATGTGATAAATACTGTCAAAGAAAATTGGCTTGATTTTCTACGATAAGAGGAGAGAAAAGCTTTAGCATACTGATGGTCGTTTGTTAAGAAATATTTGGAATATCTTAAGCAAATATCGATTTTTATCGGTTTTATATTTACATTTTTATGAACAGATAAATATCTTTTTTGTCTTTATTGACTATTTAGCTATAACTTATAGAATTTAACGACCCTTTTTTTTGAGTTATTCTCACATTTTTATGCTTTACACTCAGAAAATTCATTAAAGTTAAATGCTTCATATATCTGCTAAAAATAATAAATGTGCTTTAATAAAATTACTAGTTTCTTTGAAAATTAGTGCTAAATAATCACGTTTTTCTCAAATTTTTTTCCCAGTATTTCAACTGATGATGATATGATTTTGGCATTCTATACTATGATTTAGATTTAATCTCAAATTGACATGTAGGCTTTATCAAAATCAACTAAGATATGGTGTGAACTTTGCCAAAGCTTGTTATCTCTACGGTAACAAAGATTTATGTTGAAACTTTTCAAGAAACAAAATATTTAATGATCACTCTGCTTCGATGAAAAGTTTACCTCGTAGGCATGCAGCTACTGCATCAAAACAAATGACCGATGATACTTACTTGTCATCAACAACTATCATTTAACTAAGTGCAGGTCAGAAGTAGCCAAAGGCTTTCGAACAGTATAGTCAACTAACTGGAACCAATGTATGACTTATGATCTGCAACGCTGGGAGTGTCTTGGGTGAGGCACAATGTCTTCGTATATGTCCAACTATACCCGTAGGACAACATTAATTGTCTTTCATCAACTTTTTCTACTCAATTGTATACGGTAACGTCGTTGTTTTAAAAATTAACTTTAATCTAAGAGATTCCAAGGCCGCATAAATAATGATACACTTAGACGTGTTTCTCTATAATATCCTAAAAACAAAATTATAATAATTAAAACGAAGCTAATATAATGTTTAATTATCGTTTTATAAGCCTTTCGACCTTCATTGGTTTAGATCGTCGAACGAAAGAGTAAAATGAATTTTTTAGATTTTTATATTAAGTAATTTCGAAATTTTTGAAATGATAGCAACAATGGTGAGAAGACTGTTCAGCCATTGCCCTTAGCACCCCTTGAGAACCCCTTTGGTAGGCCATTGCCTTTCAGACGAATTCGGTTTCCCTGCTAAGTGTTGTTATCAAATACAGAGAGGCGTGTAATAAGCAATCATATACAACAACATTCTATTATTACATCAGCTATTAGCTATTGTCTGAATATTATCAGACACAAAACTTTTTTCTTCAGATGTGAAAATCCCTGATGATAATGCGTCTAAAGACACTTTCTAAAACAATTAAAGTTCCACAGAAAGTACTCCGATTATTAAAAAACTTTTTAAATCTCACAGACAGTAAGTATAGTATTTACGGCCGTATTTACATCAGTAGCAAAAGAAAAAGTAGATCGGATACTAGTTTAGTCTAACTCGAAGTAGATCTTGTTTTGTGATTTAAAAGTTCGTAAAGAGTTATTAATTATTCTAATAAAGTAAACGAAAAATTAATTAAATTAATAGAGACGTTATGTCAACTTAATCATAGCTTATATAATTACGCTAGGTCAAGTTTATCCGATAACGATAAATTAAAAAACCGGATAAGCCGTAAAGGTACCACAGCTATCGGAGCAGAAGAGTTAACATAAAAATATTATAATAAATTAATAATCATCGGTTTATATATATATTAACACATTATATGATTGCCATTAACATTGGGAATAAAGAATTACAAGTGTATTAAGCGATCCCATAAAAGCATTGATGCTTCGTTATCTTTATCTTTTATCCTTTTTTTGTATAATATTTAACAATAATTATCGACATATTTCGTTTCGCAATTATATGAATTATCATAATTATTTACTGATTGAGAATTAAAGTATAAAATTTATTTAATTTTTACTGAGAGAGCATCTTTTGGAATGCAATAAGTTGTGACTTAAGATCCCCAGATAAATTTTCTATTAAACGATCCTTAGCTTATTTATCACATTACATTAAATTAATAGAATTTATTTACATCGAATTTTAATTAATTATTATTTTAAATTGAATAATCGTTGATTAAAATATAAATATTAAAATTCAATTAATAAAAAAAGCAAAAAAAAATTAGGAAAGTTTTGATTAAATTCTTTTTAAGATTTTAAAAATTTTTTTCATATTAAGATATTTACATGTATTTAAATTCCTCGGCAACTATTTTTGTTATTAGAATTAATGCAGGATGAATATTTCATTCAGAGTATCAGACTAACAAGTTTGAATAAATTGTTTCACGTATTCACAATTTATTCTCTCGGCCTTAATGAACGACAATTAATGGTTTAAAATAAATTGTTAACTAGTTTTTATAAGTATAAATTAAGTTTGGAACGAAAATTTAACCTATATCGTTTATAAATAGCTTTTTATCTTTTTTCCCACCGCTGTAATCGCTAAACATTTTTTTATGTTTTTTTTTTAATTTTTATTTTTTTGATATTTAATTTAGATTTTTATCTAGTAATAATTTTAAAATTTTATAAATATATCATAAAATGTCTTATAAAACTTTTTAGGAAATTTTCATTTATTTCACATTAAAATTATTTTTATTTAATTTAAATCAAATTATTTATTTTTTGCTCTATAAAACTTTTATATATATTAGATATTAAAAAATATATATATATCTTAACATATTGTATAATTTAAAATACTAAATGTTTAATGCTTAAAAAAATTTAATAATAAGACAACTGATGAGATTACTTTGAAAAGGAACATCTAATTATATTAATTTAATTATATTTTTCTTTAATATTAATAAAAAAAATACATAATTAAAGTTTCTACTGATGATAAGTAACAATTATAATCATTTTTTATATCTTTCACATATGACAAACTGTTTCAAATATATATAACAGGAGTGGCCAAACTTCGTGTCACTGCGAGCTACATAAGAGAATCTTAAGTATATGAAAGCCGCATCAGTTTTTTTCGGGTAATCTTAACAATGGTTTCAAAAATTATTTATTATATATTTCACGTGCATTTATTTAGTATAGATGCATATTACTTTTTATAATAAATGAAGTAATTATAAATGTATTACTTTTTTAAATTAAATAGGTATTTGCTCCATATTAATTATTGACTTTCATCATATGAAGCCACACTGAAAGTACCAGAGTCGCAATTTATCACCGTGGATATATAATTTAAATTTCATCACATTGTATCATTGAAACCACGCAAAAACTTTGAATAAAAATAAGCAATCTTCTAAAATTCCAATGCTTTATATATAGGCCTATATATTTTTTGTTTTCTTGAGATATTTTGAGGAGGGATAGACGATCATACAGATGTAAATCGCATGGTCATCAGGCCCTCCTCAAAATTGGTTAGAAACATTAAAGCACCTTCTATGAAATCATTTGTTGCATGTAAACCCGTATTAATCATCTATAGTCATTTTACAATAATAATCTTATGCATTACAATGGCATAAAATATTATTGTATAGATATTTTGAGGAAAAGTTATACAGATTTATGTCTATATGGTCTTATCCTAAAATATCTATGTATCAATGTGTAAATCTATATCAGGAATAAGATAATTATTGTAAAATGTTTCTAAAATATTTTCAAATGACTATAGAGAAATAATACCGGATTTACATGCGAAAAATAGTTTCAGAGATGATGCTTTAATATTTCTAAAAACAGCCATTTTTGTTTTGATACACCACCATTTTCTAAGAAGATTTCTTAGCACCCTCAAAGTTAATAAGCATTGTGTCTAACATAACAGGGAATGATTCTTATAATTTAAATACTTTGCCATGTTTGGTTCTCGCGATATATTATAAACGAACAGACAAAGTTCATTATTATGCTCGTATATAACCATTTTTTTGTAAGAAGCGACTTAAAAATACTTAAATAAGTTCGGAATAAGATTTAAGAGTTTACTAATCTGTTTCATTGTAGATAAAATTATTTGGTCTTCAACGGTTAGTTAAAAAAAGAAGAAAGAAAAAAAAAAGCAAGATGAGAGAAGATACTAGAGCAAAAATTCCGTCACACAAGAGTGACTAGCTTGTTAAAAAGAAAGTTTCTTCAGGTTTGATTTAACAACTGAAAACATGTTTAATGTTCTATAAATCTTATTCACCGAAAACTATACTATAAAAGTAATTTAGAAAACCGCATTTTATACGCGAACGTAAATTTAATTTTTGTCATATTTAGAGCATAACGTACTCTATAATATCTCTTCGCTGCAAAAATTTATTATATTTAATATTATTGCCTTTCTTCCTCGAATAAGTAAACAGTATCAACAGTGATATTTATTTTATTCAAATAAAAGTTATTATGCTTTTTAAACCGACGATACTTTTTTCTTTCTCTGCAAAAATTAAGTGCGGTAACATCTTTAACATTTAAAATAATAATTGAAGACAATTATCCAAAAAATATGAAATAAAAAAATTGCACAGAATCCAACCTTTATTTTCAACTAAACTAATTACTCAATTTGCATAAAATTTGCATTATAATCTTACTGTAATTTAAATTTCAATAACAATTTTTTGATTTATGAAAATGTTTTTTTTTTTTCCACGTGCGATTTATCTGCAAGTTTCACCTAGAAATCCAATGAATGAGTTCCATTACCCTATTTATAATGTACAGTCTAAGGTAGAGGCCTTTTTTTAATTCCTCGGGTCATGTATAACCTTTATTTCTCAAATTAATCTTTTAATCGAATTCTTATTCACATAACATCCATCAGTAGTCATATTAATTACATTCTATATTATAGAAACGATAGATTTAATCCATTAACGAATTTATAAGGGTTAATTGATAACGATTAGAAGCAATTTTTTAGAAACATTAATCTCGATTAAGACAAATTACACTCATCTGTGTTTAAATGCATAAAAATACGGTAGCCTAACCGTTAAAGTTAATTGATTTCGTATTAAGATTTATAATAATTGTAAAAGTTTCGGTTTTTTAATAACAGATGGCACTAAACGTATAATGTCGTCCGAAGATAAATCACTTTTACGACGTAAATCGTGAATTAATTAATTAATATCTTCAACATATAAGAAAACGTACGAATTTTGGAAATTATTAACTCGATTAAAAAATATTAAATAATTTATATATATATATATTATGCAATTATTCGAAACTGTCGTTTAAAACGAATTTTGCAATTATTTTCAATTATGGATAAATTTTTAATAAAAGCCTATTATGCACCTGTTTAACCTTGAACAAGCAAAAATTTGAAATTTAAATGAAAAAAATGTTCTTTTACTTGTAGACACAACACATGAGATGTATAGGAAAGAGGAACTTCTAATAGATAGATAATTATAGTGGGGAGGAGAAAATAAAATCAATGCGATGTTTTCGTAGAAACTTACGTGAGATGACTCTCTATAAATCCATCAACCGCTTAATAATTTAAGTATTTTTTTTATTTTTAATTACAAATTATTATATGATGATAATTTTAGATAATTTTTATTAGTTTATCAATATAAATATCCATTTTTGAAGATAATAAATTCTATTAAATTACGAAACTATCGATGCATAATGTTCGTGAATTTAATCACGTTTTGTGCATTTTTAAACGATGATGATGTTGCAAGTATTAAGCTAAACGCTGTAAACAAGTCGTGATAAGGAATTCATAACAAGATCCTCTCTCCTATTTTTAGTTTAAACATTGATTAAATTAAAAATATTTGAATTAAAATGCGTGTCACTATGCCTTAATTCATAAATATATATAAACACATAAAAATAAAAAAGTATGACATATACTGTATATATTTACAATAATGTTTAAAGACGGCTATTCTAATTTTATTAGTGCTATTCTCAATTATCATAATTTACAATTATATAACAGTTTAAAATCAGAATAAAAGAAATGATTCGCATGCAAAATTAATTGATAATTCAACTGTGTTAAATCAGAAACTCATTAGAAATTATTCACATGTGAAAATACTGATGATAAAGAATGAGAGTGAAAATGTTTCAACAGGCGAATGACTTGTAAATGTGATTTTTTTTTTTTTTGCATTAAAAATCGAATAGACAAACTGTATTCCAGTCATTTTTTCCTACTTACATTCGGAATAAAAACCATTTAAAATGATTATTTAAAACAAAAAGTAACAAAAACTGTGATTTCTCAAAAGAAAGGCTAATTTTTTTCTTTGTTTTTGTTTTACGAGTAAGAATTGTTTTTACTGAAATCTGAAAATAGAAGCATTTTAAAAAATAGTACAAATTATTTATAAAGAATAATTACTATATTAAAATACTTTTTTTTCAAATTTTTAATATTTCTAATCAAATTTTAAACCTATTTATTAAAGTTAATCAAGTTAAATATTGAAGAAATAATATGCTAAAAATATTTTTAAAATTCAGAATTAGACATTTATTTCTAACATTTGAATTAACATAATGACTAAATCACGTAATTCACTTTTATTTTTATTTTTATGTTAAAGTTGGCCCTACAAGGCAATACTTCACCTTTCTCACGGAAGAGTCAAGGGAAGAGTAGGATACAGAGCCATCTAGTAACGGAATAAAAAAAGAATTTTCTTTTAGTAGTAAAATTTTAAAAGAATTCATATAAAGTGCATTCGAATGCATACAAAGTACATTCGAATACTTCTGATAATTTTTCAATTGAAGCGAAAATTAATTTAATTCAAATCTTAGTTTTTATTCGTTACTTTCCATTGGTGGTCAAGCAGCTTAGTCTCCAATAAGCACATCGTGCGCGTTTCGGTCACGCTATCGGCAATGGCCAAGTATTTTTAGAGGAACCAAAGAGAGAGAACAGGTTTTATCCTTGGGGCCAAGTACAACCCGGATCTAGCACAAAGTAGATCATTTCCCGGTGTAGACGTACAGAACATTACGTTCCACATCAGTTAAAATACGAAATGAGTATGGAGAAAAGTTTGAATAGTTAGTTTCATTTGGCTCGGTTATCCACGCAAGTAAAAGTTTTGTAAGAAAAACCGAAAATTGCAGAAATTTAAAACGGGGAAGTTTATTTAATAAGTGATGTCAATGGTCCGGTTCCAAAGGATAAGTTCATTGGACTGCTTCAGGACGTAATCATAAAAAAAAGGGGAAAATCGTTTCCAAGTTGTGCGAGTGTTTTCCGTTATTTGTTCTCATTGCTACTCACTATGATTCTGCTTGAAATAAAATGATTCATTCATTGCCCTATGAACATGTTAAAGCATAACCATGCATGGAATATGCTTGTTTTATTATCTTTTATTGGATATGTGTTACAGGTAAGTCAATAAGACAAATTCGATTGATCTATTAACCGATGTTGAATACGCACTATTAACTTCTTAAAAATTGTTATTTCGTATTTGTTTCTGTATGAAGTAAGTTTAAAAATGTAATGATATACCATTATATAAATTCAACGAAACTGAAAATCCGATTCTTTTATTTAGATATCCTTATGTGTGGAAGTGGAATTATATTTCCCAGAAGAGGTGACAAACATAGAAAAAGGCACGTTTACTTTTGACTATTATCCACCAGAAGGGTCACCCCCGCCCAATTTTACATTTGATGTTTCTATAATTAAAGAAGGATTAACGGTATATAATGTTACACCTGGCACTGAATATGTTTTCCAATTATATCATACTTCGGAAACTGTGAATAATGAATTAATCTGGACAAATTTTGTAACCGTTGGTAATGATTTTAATCGTTTTTACTTATAAAAGTTTAAAGTGTTTCTGATTTTATAATTTTTTTTTAATATTAACATTTTTTAAAATCCAACTATTATATTATAATCTATAGAACCAAATCCTCCCTTCAATCTCACTTATGAAGTTCATTCTGGCAAAGTTGTTGAATTGTCATGGATGCCACCATTAATTGGTGGCTATACTGATTTTAAACTAGTAAGACTACCACTCTTTAAAGATGATGATACTGCTTCTAAAACTTTTTATTTCAATGAAGGAGCTTCTCCTTTCACTTTACAAGATTTAACACCAGGTGCTTCTTACGAAGTAAGATTATATTCTTTGTTTCAAGGAAAAGAATCAATAAATTATACTTCTGTAAATTTTACTACAAGTAAGTGATAAAAATTCCATTATATTTTTCTTTTAAATTTTTTTATTTGTATCATATTTTACTTTGTGCATGTTATATAATTATAAAATGGAAATACTGAAAAAGGAAATGTTTTGTCATTATTTTTTTGAACATTTAAGCATGATATTGTGAAATTGTGCTAAATTTATAAATTTACAATATACAGATGTAAAAACAATTTAAATACTGTTTTTAATAATAAATGAAAAAATAATAATAATTATGATTGAAGAAAATTCAAATGAATCATTAAAAATTTAATGAATGAATTATATTAAATATATTTCCATTTAATTGAATTTATTATAAAATAAATTCAATACAGCAAGTCTTTTTTAATAAGAAATTTGAAATTTTTAACATGTACTTTTAAAAAAACTTTGTAATAAAATTAAATAATTTATAATAAAATATGAATAATTTATTTTTATTATATCACTGTCTGTGAGGTAATGTCTATTTACTTCAAAAATTTATATATAGTATTTATATATATATATAGTTTATTAAATAAAATAAAAAATCTAGTTAAGTTTTGTTTTTATTATTTAAAGTATACTTTATTTTATATATATAAATTTAAAAATATGATGATAAATGAAGAGTAAATTAATAATATATAATATTATTTCTAACATAGATGCTTTTTAATATGTAAGAAATAAACTAAATTATAATTCTAATTACATATAAAAAATTAGTTAATTTTTATTATTTCTACTCAGAACCAAATGCTCCTGGTCGATTTGTTGTGTTTTTTCGCAATGAAACAACACTAATGATGCTTTGGCAGCCTCCATTTCCTTCTGGAATATTTGATCAGTATAGAATTAGTATATTATCTGATGATGCAGAAGAATCAATTCTTTATTTTGATAATGCTCCTGATCACATTAGAGGAGCTTTTCATAATCTTGTACCTGGTCGGGGCTACAATATATCTGTCCAAACTGTTAGTCATAATCAATTAAGCAATCCTACTATAGGAAGTTATCATACATGTAAGTGAATTTTAATCATAGTTTCTCTATATTTTATAATAAATGTAAAAAAGCACTTTTATATTGGTATAATTTTTTTATATAAATTGTTTTTTAAATTTTATATTAATGAAGTTTTACCAGTTTAGCATTTATATATGCTAAACTGATAAAACTAATATATGTATATGTGCTAAATTGCTACTATATATAAACAAACTAAAAATTTTAGAAATTTTTTTTTATCAAATGTTACAGTCAAAAGCTGACACAAGATATAATGCAAGTTTATATTTTGAAATGGTAAACTGTTTCAGAAAAAGTGCTTGGTTGCATAATATAGATAATTTATTAAGATATAAAATTATACATCATTCTAAAATTATTTTAAGTTAATTTTTCCTATGAAAATCAAATAATGTTTCAAAATAAATACAAATATAATCAATATAAATTAATATTTTAAATAAATATCTTGGATCATATAGCAGGATAAAAAATCATGTTGTATCTAAAAATAAGCAGCTTACATATATTAAAGTGCAATTAAAACATTATTGAATGTTTATTATAATAATTCTTTTTCTTAACATCAAAAATTATTATATAATAATAATAATAATATTTAAAACAATTTTTTTTTTGTATACTTATATAATTCAAATATATATAATTTAGATATCCTTTTATTTCTTAACCAGCATTAAAAAATTTTAATATAATAATTTTTCTACAAGCTTCTTATTTAAATATATAAAATTAATATTTCAGGATTAAGTATTTTAGACAAATAATATATGAGAGCATTGTTTAAATAAATATTACCTAGTCAATGCTCTAATAAATTATAATAGGATTTTACATTAGATATTGAAACATCAACTATTAAAAATAAAAATACAGATTATATATCCCCAAACCAAAATTCTGAAATCTGAAATATTCAGAAATCCATAACTTCACTTTCACAGCAGAGAGGAGTGGACTTGGGAGTTCTATGACAACCATTTATGCCATGAAGGATGATGCAATAGTGTATGAACAGCATGACACTGTTGTGATTCATTAAACCATCAAACAGTCAATGTGAGGTGTCTATGATTATTTTCTGTTTTGTTGTTCTTATACCATTAAAAAATGTCAAAAAGGTCTAATAACATAAACTTATGAATAATAGTGATAAGATATTTTTTAAAAATGGTAAATAAATACATTTGTATTATTTCTTGCATTTATATTCTTGTTTTTTTTATGTCTAATAAAAAGGAATTTTTCTGAAAGTCTGATTTTTTTCTTTTTTTTCAATTACACTTATGTATTTCAAAATCTGGAAAAATCCAAAATCTAAACACATTTAATCCCATGCATTTTGGATCAGAGCTTACTCACCTGTATTTTCTATTATAAATTATTTGACATTATGACAATAAATTTTCTTACTAATAATATATCTAACATTAACTAATTTTTGTTCTTTAAAGAACTGAAAATGTTTCTATAATAAAATTTTTCTTTCAGTTTTATTGTTTTTGATTCAATATTGACTTTTTATAAATCAAAATCATAAGTATGAATTTTTTTTTTTAAAGATTTAATTGGCCTTAAATTTTTGTTTGTTTGAAAAACAATTCAAAAAAATTTTAACAAGTAAATAATTTATAAATTTTTATTTAAATTTCTTGATTTTTCAAAGTATTATATAAATTAATTATATAATAATTTTATAATATAAAGATTGAATTTTTTTTTGCTTTCAGATAGTCTGTCATCATTATATACTTATATTATCTTATTATCTATATACAATTAATTTGGTTGTTGTTCTATTTCAATTGTTATAGTTGAATGCTATAACAATATTATATAACAATTCATTATATAGTAACCATTGTATGTTGCTTATATTTTAAAAAATATTAAAAACTTATATTAAAAAAATTATTACTTATATTAAAAAAACTTTATTGTTTTAAAATCTGT
Organism: Androctonus mauritanicus; assembly: GCA_011317285.2. NCBI lineage: Eukaryota > Metazoa > Arthropoda > Arachnida > Scorpiones > Buthidae > Androctonus > Androctonus mauritanicus. Next base: position 21,944 of record WUQG02043635.1, read on the forward strand.
TACTGTTATCTGATTCTGATTATTGATCTATCATTCTATTTTCTTATTAGGTCAAATAACTTCAATAAAAATAAAAACATAATTCAGATACACCAGGAAATAGTATTATTATATTTTAATTTTTTTATATTATTTAAATTGTCTTCTTAATATTAAAATAAAAAACTATAAGTTATTTTATCAAGTCAACAATAATAAACTTTTTATCATAATAATAAACAATTTTATTCAGAGTTTATTTTTTCTAGTGCTCTCGTAAATTTATTGAAGTTTTTAATTAAATATATTTTTCCTATATTTTTTCTATCTTTCTTGTTTTTGCATAAAAATGATTAATGATTTATATACTGTATATATATTTAATTTTTATATTGTTTTAATAAAGATTTAATAATAATAAAATATTTGCCATAAAATATTTTTTAAACTTTAATTTATTTCTATTATAAATTATTTTTTAATTCTATGATTTATAAAAATGTTGTTATATTATTGTACAAGGTTTATAAATAGCATTAAATGTAATTAAAATTTTATTTTTTATAGTACCTCTTCCTCCAACAAATGTTATATTTCAATCAGTTAAACCATATTCATTTGCTGTGACTTGGTCTCCACCAAGCAACTATTCTGAATTTGATAAATATCAAATTATGTTGAATCATAAAAATTCTATAAGATATACTCTTAATAGGGATAAGGAAAGAAAAGTAATATTTGATTCAAATCTGAAACCTGGCCACAAATACACAGTCCTTTTGAAGACATTAAGTGGCCATGTACATAGTCAGAATGTAACTGGAACAATAATAACAAGTTAGTATATATTTTTAAAGCTGTTTAATTTTAATTCTAAGATTAATAAAATTAAATAATTATATTATAATTATGCAATATTAGAACCTCTACCAGTTATAAAAGTTAACACTTCATCAGATGAAGCATATATGTGGATTAAATGGCATCCTCAAAATAATAGTTTGCAAGATTCATACATGGCAAGTAAATTTTTTTCGTGATTCAAAATTTAAGTATATTTTTTCAGTTAGCAATATAATTAAAGATATTTTTTTATTACTTATAATAAAAATCCTCATATTGCTTCTTTCTTTTATCATATCATTTATTGTCCAGTTAATATAATAACCTTTATAACCTTATTTTATCATCATTATACTTATGTGAATTATTATATAGTTATATAAATTAAATATAATATGTATATAGTTTAATTAAATGTATATTTTTAGGTTAAATATCATGAATTAGATACATTTAATAGTGATGAAACTGTACAAGTAGTTAAAGATACAAAAGTTCAATTACTGTATTTACTTCCTGGTCGAAATTATTCCATTAGTATAATGTCATTAAGTAGCAATGTAGCAAGTGATCCTGTTACTATTTATGAAGCAACAAGTAAGAATTTTTTTTATTAAACCTGATAAACTTGTAAATACAGTATATTCATTTTTAATTGATATAACAAGCATTGTTAAATATATTTATATTGATAATTACAAGCCATTTTTATATAAATATAATTAACAGGATTTTCTTTTTAAGAAAATATTTTTAATTTACTTGAATGTCTCATCAGACATTACTACCATCTTCATAGAATATTATAATAAAAATAATAATTAAAAATATCTTTTGATATTTGATTAAAATATGAATAGATATTTTTAAGAAATATAATATCATTATAATAATAATGGCTAATAAAGATCTGAAGTAAACATTTTCATTAATAATTGATTAATTTCATACAGTCAAGCTTATTTGTCTAAAGATGAGTTTGTTTATAAATAGATTTAAATAAAATGCTAAAATTTATTCAGTTATAATTATATTGAAGATTTATGCAGATTTTTTTTTATATTTTAATAAAATTTATAATTTAGAGCCAGCCTCTCCTGTAATTGAAAGTTTAATTCCTCTAAAATATGGATGGAATATATCTTGGAAATCAGATGTACGAAGCAGACAAGATGAGTATGTTGTTGTGATTATTCGTAATGACACTGGACAAAAGGAAGAAAGAAAAACATTTAACACTTGGATTGTACTAAGTCATTTATATCCTGGTGCTAAATATGAAATAAAAGTTCATGCTATTAGTCATGGTCTATGGAGTGATCCACATTCTACAATTAAAACAGTTTGTAAGTAATTATTCTTTATTTAAAATTTTTTTATATATATTTTATGTAAGGACTATTATATTTTTCTTCCTCTTATCAAATAAGAAATAGCTGTCTTTATTTAAACTTTTGTTTACTATTTGTAGTTGAATTTTGATTATCATTTGAAATATCTTTACTATATATTTTTTTCTTCAAAATTAAAAACTTTGAAACTTTCCTATAAAATCCAAAATCATTTAACAATGAGATAATGATTTATGATGTAATTTACAACCAAATTTATGATGATGATTTTTTAATAAATTTTTGATAAACTTAAAAATTCTTTAAAATATTGAATAATTAGAAATTTTTTAAGTTGTTTAAAAATGTGCATTTCCATTTTTATTTAGAAGTTATTTCAAAAATTATAATAAATAATTTGTTTTCATGAATTAATCTGTTGGTAAATGTAGAAATTATTAAAAAGAAATAAACATGAAGTTTTCCTAGAAATATATTTTTTTAAATTATTATTAATTCAAATATAGTAATTGTATAAAAATTGTTTTGTTATAAGTTTTAATTAAAAATTTTAGGATAACAGTTAACAAAAGATCAAATTTAATAAAGCCTCTAACTTTTAAGTTTTATTATTTATTTCTTAATTTAAAACGTTATTCATATATATAAAAATGAAATTAAATCAAAATTTTTTTTGCAAATAAACTTGTTTTCTTTCACAACATATATAGTTTTCTTGATTATTATAATTTAAAGCTTTAAGTTCTTGACAAATTTAATAATAAGGATTAGCATAATCTAATTGAGATTTTTATGTTCAGAAATAAAGTATTATACTTTTAATGAAAAAAATAAAATGTTATAAATTTTATTAAACATTTATAATATTTATAAATGTTTAATAAAATTTGAGCTGCTCAGTTGAATTATTAAATTATCTATATCAATATTATCATAATTATAAAATTTCAGGTCCAAAACCTCCAGAAAACTTAGAAGTTGCAAAAGTAACTAATTCAACTGTGTTATTAAAATGGATTTCACCACAATCACTTATTGATTATTATTCGATTGGATATTATCCAATAAATTCAGCATATTCAAAAAAAATTGGTAAGTTATTTACTGTTGAATTTAATTAATATATTAATCTTAAGAATTGGGATTTTGTAAATTTTTGGTTTTGATTATATTAAATTCTTACCTATTACTTTATAATGAAATGATATATTGAAATATTAAAATTATTATTACAACTTATTAAAATATTATTGAATTATATATATGTAACAAAATTATTTTTAATCTTATTTATCAATAATATTGCTGCCTTCAATCTGTATTGTTTAAAATTTAATTAATTGTTATCCAAAATTTTACACATTCAAAACAGAATTCAAATATTTAAAAAAAAAGAATAAAAATATTATATATATATATTATTCTTTTTTTTATATATATTTCCTTACCATTAAATAAAAAATATAATTCCTTATTATTGTGTAAGGAAAACACATCTAGAGCCTATACTTCAGTATTTTCTACATGAAATACTAAATTCAAATTAAGTATCAGAATTGTCGTGAAATATCATTATTAAATAAAAAATCAATAACAACATATAATGCATGAAATTTTTCTTAGAATTTTGACAATTCTTTTATTATTCTGTATGTCGTTTTAATAAAACATATATGCAAAGTTATTTTAATATGTATCAATAATAATTATGGAATCATACAATTTTTGGTATATGATTTTTTTTTTATCATTTTATATAGTCAGCTAAAAAGTAGTCAGAATAATTTTGAGCTAGTTTAAAGATATTTAAGAGCTTATCCTTCAATATTACTTTAGTAAGGCATATTTAAAAAAAAATGCTATATAATATCAATGATTGGATATAATGTTAGTATTTAAGAGTTAATTAGGCCAATGATAGTTAATGGCAATTTTATTTACTTTTTCACATAGACTATCCAAGAATGATATTAAAAATAAATAGGGGAATTCAAGAGGAAAATCATTACTTATAATAATAATAGGAATGTCTTTTGGATAATATAAATTTTCTAATATAATTACAAAATGTTGTAATGTTTGTAAATATTGTTGCATATAAATTTTACCAAATACACATTTCATTTTATTCAGTTTTAATAGATATTGAAATAAAATATTTATTTTATATCAATAATCAGTATGTCCTTGACTTATGTAGTTAATTTATCCCAAAAATCTTCTGCATAAATCAAAAACTGGGTAGGTTCATCAATGCTTAAATTCAATATATATAAAGAGTGCATTAGATAACAGAATGCCAAATAAAATTTATGAGCATACTTTAAGCATAAATAAGTAAATTTAGGGCCATAACTTATTTTTTAAAAAAATAATAAATTGTTTAATAACTTTTTCATTGGCATTTTAAAACAAAAATATTTATGCATCCATGTATCTCTGAAATTGTATAAGTCAAGTACCTACTTTAATTAGAACAAAGATTATTATTATATAAGAATAATAATTATATTTTCATAAATTATTTGAATACATGTTATGATTACATTTTTCAATCATTCTGAAATGATTGAAAAATGTCTAATTATATTTATTTAACCTGATGCTTATTCTATATAAATTTTAATATAAAAAATTTCTTCTATTATAACAAGGACAGAAACATAACAATATTCAATTATTACATATTAAAATTTTATTAGTATTTAAATATTTTATAAGTTAATGATGTGGCATATATTTACTATTATCAGACTTTTTAAATATATATTATTTGCATTATTTTTTAATGGTGGTAATCAGTTATATATATATATTTTTTCTTTTTTTGCTAGGTATCACTAATACTACAAATTATGAAATTAAAAATCTTATCGCAGGAGAAAGATATAATATAGAAGTAATATCAACACTTAATAATATTGAATGCTATGATCCAGTAATTCTTCAGCAAACATTATGTAAGTCACTGAATTATATGTAATTTTTATATTATCATTATCTGGTATATTAAATGCTAACTTAAGTATTTTATGTAAATATCTTTTTACTTTCTTATATGGATATAATTTGTAATATTAGATATAAAAACTTAATGCTATTTAATTAAATCAATAAAATCTTATTAGTTCCTTAATTTTATAAATTTATTTCAGATCCAAACAGTATTAACAAAGATTATATTCGTACAATATTGGATTCAAGAAATATTACATTTCAGTGGAGAATTCCTGCTGGACAAGTTGATTCATATTTTATAACATACAATTCAGCTAGGAAACCAAAAGAACAACTTTCTCGACAGGTATTTTAAATTATATAAGCATATAATTTTTTTTATTTTATTAAGTGATATTGTTAAAAATATAGATCAATTGTTAAGAAGAAACATCATTGTTTATTTGCAATGACCCTAATTGTAAAGATGACTATTGAGGCTACACAATCAAGTAATTTTTTCTTTTGTGATGGTTATGCTTTAAGTGACATTTATATGCTAAAGTCTGTCTTTCATACCTAGTTGAAACCTGAAATACAGGTCTTTTAGTATATCAAGTGTTTAACAAGCTTGATTGTATAGATATGCTTAACATATAACTTATAATAATAAATAACTTTTCCCCTTTAAAGATACATTTGAGGTCATTCAGTATAAGAATAAGGAACTAGGAAGTAAAAAAATAAACCTGTTGGTCACACAAAATAAATTTGAAGATAATGCATGAATAAAAATAAAGTAAAAATTTTTTAAAATATGAAAATATTAAATATAAATTTTATAATCATACGTAAAAAAATCATGAATCTGAAGTAATTATGCAATGTAAACCAAATAGCAGATATAACTAAATATTACTCACTAAGGATAATTTGGCTAGTAAATAATATTTGATTAAGAAGCTTATTTTAAAAATTGTTATTGTCATACCATTAAGTAATTAAAAATAAAATTTATAATTAGAAGTTGATTTATAGTATTTTAAAATATATAAAACATTATTACTTAAAACTTGATTATTTAAATTAATATTAATAACTATGATCTTGTAATACATTCCACTGAATTATTTGATATTCAAAACATATTTCAAAACAAGTTATTTTATCATAAAATTTGTACTTGACATACTATTTATTTTTTTAAAATATTGGAAACTAATCCAATGGTCATTTTATATACAGTTTAAAAACAGATCATTTATTTATAATAATTTAAAGTTAGATAATGAAAATATACCAATAAATATTGATTAGTAAATTAACTTCTTTAAATTATTTATTTTATAAATATTTTTGTATTTATTATTTTTAAATAAGTTTCTTTTAAATACATATATTAATGAATAAAAATGATTTTTCAGTTTATATACATTTTAATGCCTTTTTGCATACTTCAAGAATATGCAAGAAAAAAATATTTACATAATAAATAAGCATTTAACATTTTGAAATATGTAAAATATTTTTATTGTATGAAAAAAAAATAGAATAAAATTTTAAATTGATTTTAGATTACATAAATTGTTTTTTATATGCTATCTAGTTAAATATATAAATTTCTATGTAATCATTATAATAGATCAATTAATTCTGCAAATCTGTTTTTAATTTGTATTAAAACATTATACAATAACAAAGTTTGAATAAATAAGTAATTGTAAAGAAATAAAGATTTATAATAATTTGATAATTTAATCACCATTATAAATATTTAAATTTTTTATTGCTTGATTATGGCTTTTTTTATTTGTTCCATATTTCAAAAATAATTATATTGTAAAATTTTTGTAATAACTTAAGTTTTAAAAAACTTTTTTCAAATTAGTCTGCAAATTTTTTTGGCTATCTGCCAAAAACTTTGCAGACTAATTTGAAAAATATATATATAAAATTTTTAATTAAATAAGAAAAAATTAAAATAATGAAATTTTCAATTTCAAATAAGAAAATAGACATTTCTACCTAGATTTGATACTACTATAACTACTATTTAATCTTTAATGTTAACTATTAACATTACTATCAACAATCAGTTATAAATAACAAAATTATTATATGTTATAATAATATTTTAATATGATACATAATTTGTATATGTATTATATTAGAATAAATACATAATTCTCCTAAGTAGTAATGATGATAATTTATATAAATTTGATTTGTACAAAATTTTTTTAGAATATAAGTATTGTGTAACTTAGGGGATGTACAGTCTATGACAAAAAGGTTTTGACATCTACCGTAGGGGCTGCATTAGAGGAAGTAGTTTCAATTGTAAAG
>WUQG02043636.1:0-10570 GCA_011317285.2 Androctonus mauritanicus
ACATAATATGTTTATATCGAAGTCTTGATTTAAGATTTTTCTTGAATTTAGTCTTCATGTTTCTGCTAAAACATGGCAATTGCTTCATATGGATTTATAAATGATCGAATTTAATGTTTTTTAAGATTTTATTCTATCACTTAGTGGCAAAAATCAGTCTCCATATGATTTAATGCTTATATTACATTTAATAGTAGTTTCAATCATACGTTGACAAATTTATGATTGAAAACACCACTACAGAATTTGCTGGTATTGGACAATAATATCATATAATAAATCAAAATATTCAGCTGGTTGATCTGGTGGTAATGATAAAAGCCATCCCTTGTCATATAGACCATAATTGAACCCGGATTCTCTAACTTGTAAGATTCTTCATCAATAGTTTTAGACTGGTCCGACTATTCCATTCATTTGTTTTTTGAAATGTTTTATCTTATTTTAAGTTGTATTCTATCTATATGCATATTAAACATTTTACATGCATAGACATTAAATCGTCCGCATTGGTAATTCAATGCCTATGCTCATCGCAGTATCTTTTGTATTTCCCAATCTTAACGGAATAATATGACAGGGATCGTTACCAAACTTATTAAGGGCTGATCAGAGTCGTGATAGGATCTTTGAAAATTAAAGAAAGGCTTCAATAGGAAATATTGAAGCCTTCCTTTATTTTCAATAGGAGTCCATATCCTCTTGAAAATCTGGAACAGATTTTAATCTTTCCAGGTGAAGTTTAGCAGGAGGTACTCAACTGACTCAATTTTTCTGCTGTTTATTTCACGATCTGTTCAGACTTATGAAGAGTTTCATCATTTTTTTTTCATATAGGAAATCCACGTAAATAGTCTTTTTTTTTCAAATTAATGCATTCAGGAAATTAGTATAATCTGAAATTGCATTAAGTTTTCTATGGCGACGATTAAAGTGGTCGGTAATTATATACAAGAACCTCAGAAATTAAAACATTAAATGAAGAAAACTAATAAAAAGAACACTTGATATAAATACTATAAAAATCTCTAAATTAAAACGCTTAAATAACAAAAATCATTTAAACATAGGCATTTAAGGAAAAAATGGTTGATAAATTACTATATTTCAGTTACGTTTTAGCAACATGATTGAAACAATGGAATTAGAATAGAATAAAACAATAAAATTTTAGAGACAATAGAAGAATGCAATAATTTTATGAAACATTTTTCAATATTTTTCAATTTATATTTTCAAACATGTTCTGGATTACTTCTATAAGAATAACTAAAAAAAATAACCCAGAATCTCTCTTTAAGAATTTTATTTTTAGGAATCCAAGTATATAGGCCTACAATAGAACCCCGTTTATATGTTTCTCACTTCTATATTTTTCACACTTGTACGTTATGTTTTGTACACTCTTTCGATTTTGCATGTAAAATCATCCCACTTGCATGTTTTCCACTTATATGTTTTCGCATTTGTACGCTATTATTTTTATTCCCCAGAGTCGTTTCGTCGCACCTATACATGAAATCTAAGAAATCTTTGCCAAACTTTTTCGACAAAGGAACAATTTGTTATACTGTAAACTACATTATCTTATAAAATAGAAAGTAGAATGAATACAAAAGTAAAACCAAAACCAAAACTTATCCCATGAGTCTCTACCGACTCCGACTTTCCCTTTCACGTTTGGACTTATCCAATTCAGAAGTTTCAGTTTTGGTTTTACTTTTGTAATTCATTCTACAATACAGGTATTTTTCACGAACAGATACTGACCAGTGAGTGTAAGTTAGTTTGGACATTATGGCAGGTGAAAGTAGGAGTGTTTTTGCAAAGGACGAACAATACAGTACACTACTGTACAGTCTACTGTAGAAGAATTTCTGTTCTTTGTGCATGCTAAAATGATGTTAATGCATCACAAAATAGAAGGGTATGTCTTTCCATTGAGGAGAAAATACAAATAATTGAAGAGGTGTATCGATATCGTAGTGAAATTAAAGTGAGCATTACGAATTTCAAAATCCCATACTCCACTTTAACTACCATATTGGCCCAGGAATCGAAGATAAGATCTAGTGCTTCGAAAGCCGGGCCAAGTAGTGATAAACGTTTGCATATTCAGAATGGAAAGTTCGCGGACTTGGAGACATACATGTTGATGTGGTTTCAACAGCAGCGTGCAACTAATGTGTCTATTTCAGGAACAGTACTGAAAGAAAATGCATTAGAATTTGCAAAAAAAAACTAAATATTGAGAATTTCCTTGCTTCTTTTGGGTAGTTATACCGCTTTAAACTAAGATGCCCCATTACTGGACGCAGAGTTTGTAGTGAAGCTAACAGCGTGAATAAAGCCACCATAATATATTGGAAGCAGTGTGATCATCCGAGAATAATTGCAAAGTACAATATGAAAGACATCTACAATACGGACGAGACAAGATTGTTTTTAACTTGTTATCTGATAAAACATTAGCATTTAAGGGGAACCCTGCTTTGATGGAAAGAGAAGCAAGCAAAGAGTGGCAATACTCTTTACCACAAATGCAGACGGCTCCTATAAACTCTGACCGCTGATGGTAGGGAAATCACAGAAACCTCGATGATTCAAGTGGGGAGTAAAATCATATCCCATAGACTACGAATCAAACAAGAAGATATGGATGACTGGAAACATATTCAAGAAACAGCTGGAAAAGCTCAATACCACCATGCATAATGAGAACAGGAACATACTTTTGCTTCTGGACAACTGTTCAGCTCACCCTCCGACCGTACAGCTCAGCAACATAGAGATGGCATTTTTTCCAGCAAATTGTACGAGCCATCTTCAACCTCTGGAGTTAGGCCTCATTGCTGCCACAGAAGCAAAATATAGGAAGATGCTGGTTGAATGTATTATCACACATTTTGACAGTGGGAAGGAACATCCTAAACTGGACATGTTACAGGTAAGCCAAAAGAAACTCATTGTAGGGTTAGGATACACATACAATATCCTAACTCTACAATGAGTGACAGTACAGTTACGTTTTTGCCATCTTCTACACATGTAATGAATGAAATTACTGTATATTTTCATTTCTTTTCTACCTGTATCTAGGCTATGTAGTTCATACAAACTGTTTGGGATCAGTTGCAGCCAGACACAATATGTAAGTGTTTCCAAAGAGCTGGCATTATAATCCAACTTCGGTTTCATCTTTTAGAAAGTGTTGAAGATGGTGCATTACTTGATATGTCAGAAGACATTGACTGTGCACGTATTTCAGGGAAAATTGATTTTATTAGTTTTGTTGATTGTGATACTGATGTTGCCATATGTTGTGTCCAGAGTGGTGGTGATATAATTATGGAAGTTGTGCCACCATCAATTGAAAGTAATAATTCAGAGGAATCTGAAGTATCAGATGGCAAATCTGTGGACCCTCCCAGTCTGGCAGAAGCACTTAATGCACTGGAAGTAACACAACATTACATAAGATCAAAAAACATTAGTGATGACAAGATGTATACAGTAGTTGCGTATAAAGGCTTGATCTAGGAATATAATATTGCATCCAAAAAACAAACTATAATTGGTTGTTTCTTTATGCCAAAATAACTGTATTTGCCCATCACTGCTAATTAAACTTCTTAATTTTAAGTTTTAATGTATTTTTTTGACATTTAAAGTTAAAAATAAAAAGTTTCATTTTAATGTTAATCTCATTGTACATAATTTTTATAACCTCCTTCAAAAACTTATAAATAGGGTTCTACTGTAACAGCATAATACAATATCATAATGAACTTAATGAACATAAAACTAGAAAATCAAACAAAGTGGATTTTCTAGTTTTATGTTTTTGTGCTCTGCTAGTAGATCAGAGCATAGAATGTGAATTCATACATATATCAATTACATTGACAAATCATAAGGCTAACTAATTGCATCAAATAAATAAATGGAGTTGCAAATCAAAGACTAAAAATTCCTCCACTTTACAAAAGTTTGCTTAATGCCATTTTGCTTTTATAAAAGACCTACATTAATACCTGTTTTTGCTAACTGAAAGAAATCAGAAGAGAATTTTCACTTTTATGAAAAAAGAAGTTGACCAAATGGCCACATGATGATGCACTAACCATCCTAGAAGATTCAGCTTCAATTCAAGGTCTCACATTTAATTTTTCAGGAGAGGCCAGTTGAGCTCCATCCTTCAAATTTCTGGTTGACTCTGTCATGAATATTGATCATCCTGTGATGGTCTATAGAAGTCACTATCATTAGATACAGTATATCCTATGTGTAATAATATGGTTACTTAATTGAAAACATAAGTGGTGCTGTAAGTAAAACTATAGTACATGTATATTATTTTTACTTTATATATGCTGTATATTTATATCATTCCTGCTTTTACTATGTGTTTTTTGGAAGGATTTGGCAGGAATGTTTCAAAATTTTCTCCATATAAATTAAAGATAATTGCTCCTTTGTTTATGCCTTTTCAGTTTATGAAAGGTTTCATAAGAATGCTCTACTTTTGTAAAATGGGGAAACCTATATGTATTTCAAGTTGAGATTTTAAAACACAAAAAACAAGCTTCAGAGCCCTGTTTTTGTGATTTTATTTTGTTTCCTGAACCTGGTCTCTGCTTACTATAAATTGAGATTTTATTTTGTCCAAATATATAACTAAACTTATATGAATTTTTAGAGTTATTAAGGTAAACAAACAACTGATTAAGGAAATTCCTAATTAACTTACAGTTAGATATGACATACAAGTTAGATCCATACTTATATAAATATTCCCTGACTAAGAGCAAAAATATATTGAGCATAGCAAATAAAACTATAATGCAGAGATAATAACATTTTTTTTATTTCATCGTTTATCATATGTATGTGTGTTTTATGGAGTTGTTAAGTTAGTTTTAGTTAACAAGCTGGGCTCAGATATGATTATCTCTTGAAAAACTGAAGGTATAGAACTCAAAATTGAATCTGAATCTTCCAAGATAGCAAACAGTTGCTTCACCACATGACTTGAACTTATTTTTTAATATAATCATTTTTTAATGTTACATGTTTGTGACATTTATAGCATACTATTTTAATACTGTAAAGATATCCTCCAACATATGTATGTTTTGATTTGCATAAGGTTTTGCAGAATAATCTACTTATGTAAATCGAGGATTGCCGGTATTTAATCTTTATGATTTAACTGAATAATTGATCTATGTACCAGTAATTTTAAATTCTTTGATATAAAAGATTATTTATTTGATCTTTTATTTTTTGAAGATTAAAAATTGGTTTACATGCTAATTTTAAATTATTATTTTTATTATTATAAATATGAAATTTTAAAATTTAATAGAAATGAAACATTAACAAGATTCATAATTTTTTTGCAGTCCCTGCTTTTTTTAAATACTGTGTTTATATTGTGCTAGAGATATATTAAATTTGCTGTTTCAATAGAAAAATTGGCTGATGATGATGAAGAGAAACAAATGGTATCCCATAGTCATTTGAATTGTTTTGAATGGGAAACAGATGAAATAGAAATGGAACTAAAATAAAACTAAAAAACTAAATGGAACTAAATTAAGTAAAAGGAAAGTAAATCAGGAAGAGTTTGACAGTTACAATATCAATAAAAAGAAGTTTAAAAATATATCTTTGAAAGCACATTAGCAATATTCATGTAGAAAAAAATTTAAGTTTAATGTTTTGTTCCAAAGTTTTGTTAGGAAAAGCAAACTAACAGAACATCAAAATCTTCATATGGAAAAGAAACAATATCAATGTGATGAATGTAAGAAAACATTTATTTACTCTTCTACCTTTAAAATTCATACAAGAATTCATACAGGAGAAAAACCCTATAAATGTATTATCTGTGATAAAAGATTTACAAAACTAAGTGGTTTGAAAGAACATAAAGTAACTCATACAGAAGAAAAACCATTCATATGTAGCATTTGTCAGAGAAGGTTCACTCTAAAAAGTAATCTTAACAAACATCAAAAAATTCACACAGGTGAGAAGCCATTTATTTGTGATTTTTGTAACAAGACATTTCACCAAAAAAATTCAATGGAAGAACATAGAAAAATACATACAGGAGAACGACCGTATACATGTGATATCTGTAGTAAGAGATTTACTACAAAACGTAAATTAAAAGAACATCACAATATTCATACAGGGTTGCGGCCATTTATCTGTGAAATTTGCAAAAAAGGATTTAATCAATTATGTACATACCAAATACATAAAAGAATTCACACAGGTGAAAGACCTTATGAATGTAATATTTGCAAGAAAAGTTTTAATCAGATGTGTACGTTTAAAATACATATAAGAATCCATACAGGTGAAAAGCCTTATGTATGTGATATATGCAATAAAGCATTTATTAAATTATATAATCTGAAAGAGCACCAATCAAGTCACTCTAAAGAAAAACCATTCACATGTAATATTTGCCAAAAAAATTTTACTCTAAAAAGTAATCTTAAAAAACATCATAGAATTCATACAGGTGAAAAACCATTTATGTGTAATATATGTAAAAAAAAATTTACTCTCAAGGGTAATTTAAATGTGCATATGAGAACTCATAAATAGGAATCATTCAGAAAAATTAAAACACTATTATAGGAGAAAAATTATCTATAAAAGTAAATATAAAGTTATTAAACTAAAAATTTTCTGTTGTATGGCAAAATATCTGCATTATTATTATAATTGGTTGTTGTTTTATAATAAATATGAGTTTATATTGTTTTTAATAGCATTTATCATTTATATTTCATTCAGTATGATGTGTGTCTTTGCCATTGACGAGATTCTTGTTTTGAGAATTAAATCCCACAGAATAAGAATTTCAACATCAACTTTCTTACAAATTTATAATTTTGTAAATTCTTTTTTGCTAAGTGAAATAAAAATAATTTATTGCTGAATAAATATCAGCTTTGCTTATAAACATGAATTGTTGATTAATAATGAATTCTTATTTTCTGTGTTGAAAAAATTGTAGTCTATGATATAAAAATTTGTCAAATTTATATCAGTTTTAAATTTTTTTTCAGTTATGCTTTTGCTTTCATTAAAGATCGCTCTAAAAGTTTTTTTTTTTAACAGTAATGATATGTACAGATTTTAAACTTATTTTGCACAGAATTTAATATTTACGTGATACATTATCATTTCTCATATCAGATGATTATTTGTTATACAGTATATCAAATTTAAAATATTATCAGGATGTTCCTTTGCTAAATATTGACTTTAGAGAAATTTAATAAAAACTTTTGTAGAAAATAGAAGATACCTTAATACAGTGATCTCCAAGAGCCACTTTAGACATTTTTAATTGGTTGAAGGATATATTTAAAATTGTATGATATGGGAAAAATAATTTTATATGAGGTTAATAATGTGAAAAATTGATTATTAAACTATTTACATATTTCCTTAATGATATACCATAATTCATGTTCAAAATTATAAAGCCATTTGCAAACATACAAAAATTATTTCCAATACAAAACTTTATTTTCTAATTTACAAATCTATTATGCTTTACTGAATTTCAATACAGTTTATTAAAACACTGAAATTAATAATTTTAAAATATTTCATTAAAAATGGTTATGATCTTTTTCTGAATATCTTCTATATGCTCTTGCAATTATATTAAACAATAAACATGTTATGCATGATGCCTTAAAGTGTTTTTAATAATAATATTCTCAAAAGATAAATCTTAAATTTTGTCATAAAAAATAAATAGAATAAGAAATAAAAACAAAAACAAAATATTTGAAAGCATATTTTTAAACTGTAATTATTTTATTTAAAAAGAAAATGAACTTAAAATGCATCTGGTTTCACGAGTTACAACTAATAATATCAACAGCAATTATTCAATATCATCTTATTTCCAGTTAGTTACATAATAAGAACATAATACTATATAGCAATTTACTATTTACTGGTAATTTTATATATTGTAAAATTTATGAATATTCTAAATCAAGTATAATAACTGTTAATGGCACTTATTATATGAATCATTTTAGTCAAAGTTCAATTCACTATAACTTGCTAAATTAAATAATAATCTGACAATTATAATCAGTAAAATGTTTCAATAGGACATCAGTTTTCAAATTTGAAGTTTCAAATTTAATAATTAGTAAACAACTAGAGCAGTTTGAAAATAGCAAAAGCATTTTTCTTCTTTTTAAGTTTCATTATTCAACTGATTTCAAAATGAAATTTTGTATATAAATATTTCTTAGGTTACTTGAGGTCCCTTGAAAATTTCAGTGTAATAAGTCAAAATGGGGATGACTGTGAACACAGATTATAAAAAAATAAATAATAATCACATTTAGCAAGATGTGCTGTTTAATCAAAAACATTTTTGATTAGACAGTCAAAAAAGCACTACCAAGCAGAAGTAACCCCATTTCATTTTTTATTGTGAATGTTTTTGGTGTGTTACGCACCATCTTCTGGCTATATAGCAAGTACATGCAATAATATAAAATTGGGAAAAATTTGCGTTATTGTATGTAGACTTACTATGTAGCCTGAAGATGGTGTATAACACACCAAAAACGTTCACAATAAAAAATGAAATGGCGTTTACGGCTGCTAGGTAGGGCTTTTTTGGCTCTGTTTTACGTTAGTATCAAAGCAGTAGAAATATCATTTTTGATTAAATAGTATATTTTGCTGAATGTATTTTTTATTTTTATTTAGATTTTACAGTGTTCTGTATATTGTATTATCAAACTGCTTTTTGGCTAAATTGAATATACAATAGATGTATTCTAATGCAATTGTTGGTCAGATGGCCATATGCTAAATCAATCACTTGTTATATTGGAGGATCTGGATTCAATTCTTGATCCCAATTTTTCCAAAAATTTTCAGGAGTCTGGGCTAAATTCTAAAAAGTAACTCATCGGACTGGGTCCAGACTTCAACTGATGATTTACTATACTATATTTAAAATTAATTCTAAAAAGTATTTAAATGAAACAAAAAGATGGCAGAGTACTGCTTCTTCATCTCCTTTGTAGATGATTGTTCACCCTCCTTTCTCTTCACTGGGAGAAAAACTATCTCTTACATCTGGTCCTAACCATCTCTAATAATGAACTTCTCTTCCCATAATATTCAGCCCAAGCCATTATCAATGTGAGCTTTCATCCCCTGACTGAGAATCAAGCTGCATCAATGATTGCATAATAGTACTCCATCATCTTCTTTGTAGATGATGAAAGTTCGCCCTCCTCCTCCATCGGATTCCTTCATCCTACCTACAACCCAGTCTCAACCATCATCATAACTGAACTGTATTTACTAACATCTAGCTTTGCTTCAAAATAATAAAAAATTTTAAATCAAGACTAATGTATTTCGATGTAAGTTGTTATGAACAATATTAGCAGTAAAGAAACTTTAGACGTTTAATGCATTTTTTTATTTCTGATATATGAACAAACAATTCTTTAATTTATTAAAAATTATCAGTATGCTTCCAGCATTATCCGCGTATTTTGAAACAGTTATTTTGGAGAAAACTGATTTTGACTATTTTTAATGTTAGTTTCGTATATAGTATAGTTTCAGAGCTAATGTTTTTTTTGCAATCAATATTTAACACAACCTAACTGCAAATTGGTATTTTTAAATAACTCTAGAGGAGAAGTGAATCGCTAAATTCAACACTTTTTTTCAGAAATTGACATTTTAAGTTCTGACGACATTAACTATCATCCAATGAGAATGTGATTACAATTCGGGCTAAAATCGTACTACAGTATATCTTGTACCAAAATCTATGATATTGTACAATAAACGATCTAAATATGTACAATATATATAATCAATATTAGTGTATTATAAGATTGCTTCATTTGGAGTGGTGAATGGTGATAGATCAACACGGTTCTGACGTTATCAGGAATCCTTGCAAAGGTTTTTCTATTGAAAATCAAAGAAATAGCCGGATAACTATTATTATTTATCATTTAGCTTATTATTTGTTTTCCAATTTATATAAAAAAAATTGAGATCTACGAAAAAAGCTATTTATTAAGAAAAAATAATTTATAAATTAACGGAAGGGGGAAAAATGACAATTTATTCTTTTTAACAGTAATTTTTATTATAAATTTATCAGTTAAGTTAAATGAATGTATCAGTTTAAAAAAATTATATTTATTTTAAATAACAAAAACATTTAAAAATTTGTATATGGGATTTTCAAATTTCTTCAGTTTTAATTTTTTCGAAATGGAGTTTTTATTCAAATATTTATTTTTTTTTTTTTAATTTTTTCACTTATGGATCGAATGAGATCCATAAGTGAAAAAATTACAAAAATAGACATTCGGATGAATGTTTTGACGACACTCAAGAATTTCTTTATAGATCTGTAGCAATGATAAATGTTTTCAAGGAATAGGACCCGAGACTCGAACCCGGCTCCAGAGTGAAAAACCGACGCGCCGACTTAAAAAGCCTTTTTTGTTTTTTTTGTCAACAGAGG
>WUQG02043647.1:0-10570 GCA_011317285.2 Androctonus mauritanicus
GGGTGGGACCCGAGACTCGAACCCGGGTCCTCCAGAGTGGAAAGCAGAAGCGTTTCCACGCGGCCAATCCGGCCGACCCACTCTCCTATTCCTCGCCAAATCCTCACTAATTTTCAACTCCTTTAAATCAGTCCTAACTGCTAATTCCTAACACTTCTTTGGCCTGCCTCTGCCTCCATTTTTTCCCAAGTTGATATTTAAGTTCTTATTACTTAATAAATGACTGATCTCAAAAATAATTGATCTCATTCGTGTTTATCGAATGTTCCATTTTTTGGTAATGTTTTTTAAAAAGTTCAATTAAAATATGGCCCGTAACTATTTTCGTGTGTAAACGTTGCGATTTCTCGATATAAGGTAAAGAAAATTTGTATATATATTTTTTTTCATTTGTTCCCTAGTTACTAGGACACGGTCAAATCTTCCATACCTCGGGAGAAATTAGCCAAATCTCATTCTTAAAAAATTTTACTTTGCCCTTACATTTATTAAGATATTGAAATGACAAAACAGTCAAAGGGTAGTCAAATAACAAGACTATATTATGACGTAAATTAAAAATCGTTGAATCTCGTACATTAGATTTTATGGGCTCTCGAGTAAAACGGGGTTCAACTCTCCCGAACTCCCCCTATATATATATATACTCGCATACACATGCTGCAAAAATTATCGAGTTCTATTTACACTCGGCAGTTTAAACTATAACTGGCGAATATAAGTTAAGAGGTATGACTATAGTAATGTCGGAGAACAGTTTTCTGTTTTGTTAATCAGTCAAATGTGTAGTATATTGTCATTAATTGAATTATTGGCCAAAGTGGCTCCGTTCAAATGTAGTTGGGTCTTTTGGTACGAACTAGGTGGGGACTGTATTGGTGAAATGGAACCACCGATGATTATAATTTGTATTTTAAAACTGGTTATTAACCAACCGTTTCGTCCGCTCGATGGTACGAGGCGTTCAGTGATTGGGATGGAGCGATGGGTAGTGGTAATTTGTTGTATCGCTTCATTAGTTATAACTGTTAACGGGAAAGCGACGGAAAGATAGCGTCAAAAAAATAGACGCGATGGGGCTCGGTACCGCTGGGTGGGCGGATGCGGGTCCACCGGATAATTGGATTTCTCTTAGACTAACAAGTAAGTTGAGAATTGGAATGGGATAAAGACGAGAGAAATAAATAGCCAACTAAAGAAGATTTATTTCCACCAGTAAATTGTCGATGGATATAAAGAATTACTCAGTCTCCATCAGTCGGTCATTTAGGAACAATTAAAGTTAGTAGCGGAAAGATATGGCCCGCGGATATATTCCGAGGAAAAGCTGCCTGTTAAATTTGACGAATCGATGGCAAGTTATTAGTGGAGATTCACTCGGCCAGCGTTAACACCGAATAGGAAAATTATATTTTTATTATTCGATGGCAGAAAATTGGTAATATTATACTCTCCCGGGCTCCTATTAGAGACCCACTGTCGACCGCCAAACATCGGAACTAAAATGTCACTCGAAATTATCCAGCTTATTATAACAGTTTCGATACTCAAATTCTTCCCCAGGCCCAGCGTCAAAAGTCGACGGTTCCCAGGTAATTTCCGGTTATAAGGAACAGGATGAAGGTACAGAAGAACCTAACCGTCTCCAGTAATTTGGTTTTTGCCCATCCAGCCCATAAACTATATACAACTGGGTGACAATTAAACAGACAGATTAAAATGATATCGACTACACTAATTCGCTTCCCCTAATTTTATGTATCGGTTGCGTTGTATTTCCATAGTGAGCTCAAACTGGAGTTGCCGGCTGGCCGACTGGGCCATGGGAAAGGAAACCGAAGGCCGAAAATTTTTCAACAAAATTAAATGAAAAAGAAAATATTTTATCCATAGTGGTTACCCGGGTGGAGTAGAGTACACTTTAAAAGTTCGCATAGTTATTCTATTGGCGTTAAATGTAATAACTGTACGACTGTAACGTGTATTTAAACCCATAGCTAAAACATCAGTTTCAGACCACTGCCCTAAAGGATTAATAGTTTAGTTATGGCTGGTGTTTCGGTGGTTAAACTAACGTTATTAATTCAGAAAGATAATTTCTCGGTAGTTATCAGAGTTTATTATCCATATTTTATAATAATAAAAGCCGGGATACCGACAACCGAGCCCTATCAACCCATCGGTATGGGTAGCATCAGCGAAAAAAGTAAAACGCATTATTATTATTAAATGCTTTTATCGGTTGTATACTTACAAATTCTCTGTGTATTTTGATAATTGTAACTATAGGGCGGGTTAAAATCTCTATATTTCATAATAACGCGATGGGAATAGGAACCGAAAAAAACGATTATTTGTCATCTAAATACAAATAATAAATCCGAAGTGCGTAAATTAAGTAGGCGATACACATCCGGTAAAAGTTGAAAATTTCGGTCAAAGACGGAAAATTTACCATGTGACCAAATACTTTAATGGGCCAGGCCCAGTTTTTGAATGCAATTTTATCTACTAGTTATTGGTACATGGAATAACCAAACAATCTCGGAAAAGTAAAACCTCTAGGCGATGGAAAATTTTACCGGCCCTGCTCGAGCCAAATGTACCGGTTCCCCTAACTATATTAAGGCCAGTATGTAAATTACAGGGGTTTTCTTTGGGGGGAATTCAGGAATTAGAATAATAAACGTATACGTAGAACGCATATGTTTTGACAGCTTCATCCATTATCCCGTTAAATATATATTTTTTTAATCCCGAGATATTTAACGTATAATAATTTCATTTTCCAATTATCATCATAAATATAAATATATTCGGTTGACGTAATTATTAGTGCCGTGACCAGAGAAGATTGGTTACCTTTTTATTTTATTTAAATAAAATAAAAACGAATATTTAAATTGACATTTTAATATAATAAAACTGCAATTTTGATCCTTTTTTCAAATTTTCTGACCCGAAAATGTTTGGCTGGACGGCGACACTGACCGTGGCTCCCGCGCCTTGGTAGTTTGGTAGCGTCCATATATATATATATCCTTGTTTGGTAGTTGGCCAGAATGTTTCTTTGTGTATCGTATCGGACGGAAGAATATGCAGTAGTAAAGTGTAACCATAGCGCGCGGTGGATAATTCTGCGCATCAAAGTTTCTGGCCCGCACACTCGCTTTTATCACTTTATCCACTGTTTTTAACACATCATCGTCATACTCTGAGTCAATAAATATTTCTACTATATATGTACTTATTACCCTGAATACTAGACTAGAAATACAGAAAATGTCAGTTTTTAGGCTATTTTAGAATCGAATTTAATCTAGAAAATGCTTTGGTTGTACATAATCAATTTTGTTTTATATATCTTCGTAAGTATCTTCTAAACCCAGTACTTCCGCTGTGATTAAAGGCCATTTGCCTTCCAGTTCTAATGTCAGGTAACCGGGTACTGCGCGCGTAATTACCTCGCAGGATAAGGAATGGTGCGCGTTTGACTTCCTCCGGTTTTTTATTTATAACTTTGATAATAAGGTTCTTTGAAGCTTGTTCTTCCATTGGGTGAAAGCTGAAGATGGAGAGCCTATGCACCATTAATAACAATTATTCTAAACTCTATGGTTTGATTAAAATGTGAATAAAACGCTTTCTTATTATAATTTAACATTATTTCGTGATTATTTTAAAGCGTTCCAATTGTCGGATGGTAGTAATCCAATCATCCGACAATCGGAACGCTTGGATTTCTGGCACCCGTTTTTTTGAAAATTCAAAGTCTAAAAGTTTCTGGGCTGTGGTGTGTACAGAGGCGAATGATGTACACTGGCCATCGATTAATTAGTATACCGATTTTTGAACGTTTGCTATACAATATATGTTAGGATAGTTTTAGTTATGCCGCCATATGGCGCGCGGCATGTAATATATCTGGTAGCGGGCGGCCACTTTTAGAGTTCGCCGTGGGTTGGCCCACATCCACCGTGTCGGGGTCGATCAAAAGGTTAAAAGATAGGAACCGGACCTCTCCCCAAAATAGAGGTATAGATCCCAAAATTTAATTCGGATCCTCCCGAGTGGTTATCTAATGCTTTACCTAGCCACCATTGGACCGACTTTTCGTTGTATAGCTTTACCCGATTTTTGCCGCAGAAATGGAGAGTTTCCAGAGGCTGGCCGGAAAAATCGATACCCGGTACTGTCCAACGGACACAGGGACCAAAGTGGGTAACGTAGATAGTCGGAGGGAACGGGGCCCAGTAAAAAGCGGAGGGAGCCGCTTTGTGCCCGGTTCTCGACACCGATCGAAGGTCACCGCGGCTTAAATACGGCCTTCTTCTGCAAGGAAAATAAAGGAACAATGGGAAAAAGCGGTGGACACTAGCGGATGGATTTCTTGTGGCCAGCCGCTCCGATTAATTTTTCTCCAGTTCATAGCTCCTATCTAAATTCTGTCATCGACCGAAAACATTAAAAGGGGCTAGCAGTTGGGACTAATTGCAAGCCGACAGAAAGGAGGACGCACTCCGCCTGCAATTTTATGGACCAGGTTTCATTACGGGTATAACTGACACCGGGGTACCAAGGCGGGGGACTTTCCACCATTCAAACAGTGAATGGATCTGGCCGCGATACCAGCCAACGCCCTCGTCCGACTATACAAGAGATCCGATCCATCCAGCTCCTCTTCTTTTTACAGCTGAAAAAGTCGGCGGAAGACAAATCCGACAGAAAAATCCCGCCTATCCATTACCGGTGACGTTCGGTTCGGAGAAACCAGATGCGTTCCATGCCGGGCTAGGTGGCCAGTTGTCACTCGGCCCGCAGCGTAGGACATTTCCGAAACCCATCTACCCCACTGGACCCAGTTTTTTAATCAACGGTTCTCTGACCGTATCTAGGGTCTAATCCGAGTCGATAGATAGGATCGGTACAGGATTGGGGCTACGGGGTCCATCGGGCCGCCTTCTAGACCCGTCGATAGCCGAAGTCGAGTGGATGAGTCTGCCCTATCGGCCAAAGCGCTGTCGATAGAGGCAAAGTGGCTGTCATCAGTCGTAACCGCCGCAGGACTCTAACTTCCATTTATTCTTTAAAGGTGTAAATTATAACAACCCATTTCCACCGACCAGGAAAAATAGAGATAGAAAAGACAGTACCGGAATAAATAATTCGTATCCATCAGGAATCAATAAAATTCCTAATGGTTCCTGACACATACCGAAAATTAGGGTAAACTTAATGGAGAAAAAAAACATTTGTTAGATCAAAGGCGGAACTAAGGGAAAAGAGTTAGCAAAATATCGGACTACCCATCGATTAAGCCCACCTAGCCGTTTAGCGTTAATTTTAATTAACCGATGACCGGCACAATATTTACAAAACGTAGACCGGCTCCGTTCCGCCAAAAAAAGTTTCGACGCTTATCGGAAATCACGGCAAATTACTTTTACCGTTTCTGGTCGACATTCTAGCCGCCGATCACATTCCCCCATAAAAACGTCCACCGTCTATCCTACCCTTCGGCCATCTACAATCACGGTCCCTTTCACTAGGCTAGATGAAGAGCCTGTTCTCCTCCCCGGCATCCCCGGATATAGGCCAGGCTCCCGAACCTCTCCCTACCCTGGCCCCACCGGGTGAATAACGGCTTATGTGACCACAGGAGAGTCTAAACGGCCCTATCCCGGTCGGAGAGTATTCATTAAAATATGACCGAATGCTTAGTCCTTTCTGCAGCCCGTACATTGGGTGCGGAAGGTAATTAGTCGACGGTTCGATGCCCGGAAAAGACTACCAGAGCGGTCGGATGTAGGCTTTCTTCCGCTCGGTGGGGCCGACTATCCGTGATGGCCGTCATCTAACGGGCAGAAAGGAAAAAAGGAAACGGGAGCGTTGTACTAGGACAAGACGGGAAGAGGCGGCAGCTGGTCGACAATTTCATTAAGTCATTTAATTGGCCGAAATTCGATTCCCTCTTTGGACGTCAATCCGGCCGTCGGTCGCGCCGCCTCTATCGGTGGTCCATCCGTTCCGGCTAGCATTTGGTGGTATCCAATTTTTTGCCGAGGTCGCGCATTTCTTCACCCGTCCACTGTCCCCACCTTTCCTCCTATCTTACACCAATAAGTAGCTGGATTTTCGTCATCCCTCATATTATACTATATAAATAATTGCCGAGCCCGGAATGGACCATCTATGGGTTTTATGACCAAAGTCTTCTATTCGGATCTTCTGTGGCTACCATAAAAATTAAACTAGACAAATTATTTCCGTTCTTCTAATTAACACGGTGGTATATTCTTGTCCAATCTCCGACTTCTTATTGTGGTACGATAAATTAAATCGGGATATTTCGCGCCACTTTCCCTTCGTCGTTCCGGTACTCGGGGCGGACGAGTAGGATAAAGTAGAAAGTGGAAAGACGAGTGGGCGGCCTATTAATCGGGTTAAATTCCCTGGTGGTGGGCCGGATGGACCGCGTGGAAAGACTAGGCTGGTAAGGAGGCTGTGCCCGCCACCAGCGTGACTTCGAACTCGCAAAGAAATAGGATTGGCCGATTAACCCGCTACTCTTCCTATCACCTTCCTCTATTATCAGTTGGAAGATATCACCGGTGATGACTACCTTAACGGTCCTATCGTTTAGTCAGGGAAAGTATGTAGAAAACCAAAACATCGACAAAAATACAATATTGTACGGTCACCAGTCATCATCCGTCATTCGATTTTCGGATTTGGGTCTGTCGATGAAATTTTCACTCACTACCCATCCCAGCCTAATAATTCTATCTCCACTATTTCAGTCCCGACCATCTAGCCAGACACTAGAGAGTGTTGGCGCAGTTACCACTCGGTTCCCACCCATAAAGTCCACGGTCTGCGCATGCGCGACAGGGTGAGTCGTACGGTGGCTTTTCGAATATTTTTCGGTAGTATCGTCGACCGATAGAAATAGTCTTTTATCGCCGTCTTTTCGGGAACGGTCGAGTCAACCCAGCGGTTTAAATATAACAAATGATGGTAACATAAGTTAATAGAGAGGTTACTATCGATCATAACTTCTCTATTATTTCTAATGTAACAGATATTAGAAATAATAGAGGACAGAATAGAAACAATATATGAGAATAAAGAGAATTTACCATAATACGGCATCTGGTATCGACGGTTGGAACTAATCTCGAGTTGCCGAAGCGACTACCGATAACTTCCCGAAACGATACGATTATGGGTGGGAGCTGGGCGGAAACTGCCTATGAAGCCGCTAAATTTTTAACGACTTTTTAATTGTTTTCGGTGGTGTGACCGGAAATTTCGGTGCCGACAATTTCTTTTTCACCAGTAATTTTAAATTAACCTTTAATCCTAGAAGAGGTCAAATGGCGAGAAAACTGATCCAAATTAACGGATAAACCGAGTGATTAATTCCCACTTCCGACTTAAATCATTATTTCTCCATTCAATCGCTCATCCGATCCACGCGTTTTAGAGGCTAACTTCCACTACCTTCTTAAGTGAAAACCGGGCTAAATAATTTCCATATCTGGGACCAAGTTGGAGTTATTGGGATCGGAACAGGCCAGGACAAGTGCCCGAGACTGATCGACATAAAACATTGGTTTAAAGATGGCAGCCGCAGATTTCGACTAGTCCGAATAGTCCGGGCCGACCATTTGTTGCTAATCGATGTAATGGCCGACCGACAGAGTTTTCACTATCCGCTTTCGATTTACATTTAACAAATTTTGTTCCCGGGTGGCCGTCATCTACCGGCTGGCTGACTTCCGGACCAGAACGAAATGGATGGTGAAAAAATGATTTTTGGTCAGACTTGGAAGGCATCTACCGGAACCATCCAGAGGCGACAGCAGCGTGAAAGAGGCATTCTTTCTATTCCCGCACTTATCGGCTGGTGTTGCCTGGCAGGTAACCGTACCCATCGAAATAGAAGAATTCGGTGGGTTCTCTTTCTGATCTTTATTTCCAAATAGAAGCGGTCTATGGTGATGAAGACCCGACGGAAAAGATCTGGGTTCCGTCGGTCGGCAGAAGAAATCTACTATTCTGGCCAGACATTTATCGGCGCATAAAGAAGGAGTCGGGCCGACCCAAGATCTGCCATTAGATTTCCGTCCTCCGGAACCGAAGATAGGAGATAGAAAATTTCTCTTCCCCTCGGACGCGTTAACGACGGGCGGGGAGTAGGCCACATCGCTGCATCCGACACCCAGCCCGCCTTTCGTCTGTACCGTAAAATAGATGGCTCCCCAATTTCGGCATAAGGATGGGGCCGTACTAACCTCCCGACCCACCGTTTTATCCGCCGACGGATGGAATCACCAAAGCGGATGAGTGGAAACCGTATCCTTCCCCTTTCCGCTCTGGTACATCACCCAGCACCCAGTGTATAGGAAAAGAAGACGGATAAGACGGGCCCAGAGGAGTGACCGGATGATTCGGGTGAAAGTCGATTTTTCTCCGGAGAAAGAGCCGTTTAAACAGCTAAAGAATGGAAGAATGGATATGACGAGTCATTGACTGACCTCAGCGCAGATTAGTGGATTTTAACCCTTTAAGGTGCCTAAGAAATTTAACAAAGGAATAGAATGAAATTTGGTGTATAGCTTTATTTTACAACACTGAATAAGAAAAATACAGAAAAAAATATTTTTTTCAAAAAACTTAGAAAACAAGGTGGTAATATATTATATCAGAGGCACTTTCAGCATATATATCTCTCTGTGTGGGCAGTGGTATAATTGTTTACCACTTCAGCTTTATTTCCAATTACATTGCCTGATGAAACACTGCAAAACATTGTTTGCATAAAGCTACATCATAAGCTTGGCAGATCATATTGCTTCTCTTGTGCTTCTCTTTGGTGCTTTTTCCGACCAAGTGGTAAATTATTATACCGTGCCCCTTAAAGGGTTAACCGAGTTGATTCTTGGAATGGTGGCTGCGCCTTATAGCGCTATATTTCCTCCCGCCAATATATTACTGTTGCCGGATTTATTCATATATTTACCGGTAGCTAACCCGTCGATACCGACAAAAAATCCGGAAATAGAATGACGGAAGAACCGTACGCTATTAAAAATAACTGGCTGGCCAATATTATCCGAGGACATTTTTCTTATCCAAACGGATTTGGTTAAGACCACTTATCATACTGGTGACGTATTATATTTTGTGGCGGTCGCTTTTAGAATCGGGACAAACCATCCCCACCTCGGGGTCGTCCGGAAAGTGATGACCCCGAGATGGCTGTACTGGCTGGGACCCGAATTGGAAAACTGCAGGCCTGACACCAGAAACCGAATCCGAAACTTCCGGACTGTAAGTCACTACTTTATCATCGAGACATCCGCTATACATTATATTAATTAAAGTAATTTTCGGATTGAATCGAGGTCCCGTCGGATAGGAACGGCGAAAAGAGGTGGGAGGAAAACGGTGAAAGAGAATGGAAAATTCCCTTCTTCCAGCTAACGATAGGGTGAAATCGGAAGACGTTGTGATATGGTTTACCAATTGGTCCGGTTCTAATCTTCTGGCTGATTGGTCTGGAGTTTGGATTTCTAGGGACTCTTGGTGTTAACGCTGGGGCCTGAATACCAGATGGGCTCCGTAACTGTTAGGTTTATTGGAGGCCGAACCATTCTTCAGTTTGTCAGAAGGTGAGGGAATTAAAAATATGGGACATCATCATCCACCACGGTTCCGTCCGTACTCCCAAATTACAATAAAGAAATATGAGAATGGGATCAGCTGACATTAGCGCCGTCCTACCGGGTCAAAACTTAAAAAGTTCCGAAGTCGTTTGGTTTCGATCCATCATCCTATTCGTCCCACTAGATAAAAGAAGTAGAATCTAAAATAGGGACGGATGAAAGAACATCCGCCGCGTTTTTTCATCTATTAGTTCCCATCTACCGTCTTTGGTGGTTCCCAATTTCAAAATCAAAAATTCCGTAGTCTCCTTCATCGAGTATACATTGTATAAAAGAAGAAAGGAGAGAAAATTCACTTAACTAACCATAGTTGGCGGCAAATTTATCTTCCGTGTGGCGAGGATTCCTACTCGACTCTGAAATCTTTGTTCTTCCTTAAACCAGCAATTGATTTTTAGCTTTTAATTATTTATAATAATCGATTCAACCGAAGATTTGAAATAAGGAATGGGTGGGATTAGGGTCCTTTATCTCCGAATCTCTTCCACTCCTAGAAAATCTGCTGGATCATATTTTTTGGCAGCGGAAAGTGCAAATTATAAAATAAAAGATAACGGATGGCCCGGGTTTAAATTTTCGAAAGTGAATGCCGCCTTCTCGGGGTAATAGAGGATGGTTAACCCCTCGAGGCCGCCTATATCATCGATTAACCCACCATTATTCCGCGGGGGTTACTGATTCGATCGGCCACACTACATTTAAAATGAAAACAGAATTTGAGTAGGATTTTGGTTGTTTATCAGTTTAATAGTCGGCCGGACGGGCAGATAGTAAGGGGGGATTGGTCTTCCCTACCACGGGCCACGGGATCGATCCGTCCACGGCTAGCAAAATTTATA
>WUQG02043658.1:0-10568 GCA_011317285.2 Androctonus mauritanicus
TCCATAGATTTGCAAATGATTTCGTACACCATTGGTAATCGAGACCACTTATGACGTAGGTTTACGTCGCCAAAGACTGCAGACAGGCACGCCCGGGTGCCAGCAGACTTCGCGGCGGGGGACTGGGGTGTGCGCCACAGACGGCGTACGCCTCTCGGGAATGATGTGACATGGCCACGAGAGGGAGTAATGGCCGAGCCATACGCAAGCACAGCCCACCGTCCGGAACGTAAGCCCTGGCAGGGAATTCGAGCGCGCCTCATCTTCGTGCTGCTCGTCCCGACCATCGCGGCGATGGTGTTCGGTGGATTGAGCATCTTCCACTTATTTTGATTTTTTTGCTGGTTTTTTGCAATTTTTGACAGTGATTTTCCTTTTTCTAATTACTGGCTTGGTCTTTTCAACTGCTTGGGGATCGTCGCATGGAGGTGGTTCAGAGCAGGATGCCGGTAAAGGATTTCGTGTGCTCAAAACACGGTCTTTTCCTTCGTTCTTTTTATGAGCACAATTTTTATCGTTTGCTTTCTTGGATTTTTTTGCCGGTTTGTCAGAATTTCCAGCTGCGGCTTTTTGTTTTATGACTGGCTTGACTTTTTCATTTGCTTCTGGACCTTCGCGTGATCGTGGGTGAGAACTGGATGCAGATAGGGGAACTTCATCTTCCTCATCGCTCGATACCCAGTCCTTCTCCTCCTCCTCAGCTTCACTGTCATTTTCCTTATCTTGCTCATTCGGGTTAGTATTCTCTCGAGTCCGCTTATCAACTTCATAAATGAATAAAAATAACAAATATTATTTACGCACAAATAAATAATGTTCAAAAACAAATGAAGGAAATACAATTTTTACAGGCAGTGAAAAAAAATCTATTAATGATTAAAAAATTTCCATAGTTGAAAGTAATGACTTGACAATAATAAAATATGAATTGGCTCATATTTTTATTAAGCTCTCTTTTCTTTAGTTTTTTTTTTTGCAAAAAATAAGAGAAAGATTTTTTAGCATTGCAAATACGTGCTAGGGACTGTGAAATAATAATAAATTGAGAAAAAATTCATGGACATACAGACAAAAAAACTAAAATTCATTCATAATTATCAAACGATTTAATTTCATAAATTTCGAATTGCAAATCACATACGATACAAATTTTGAAAAAATAAAAATTGGAATTATAATACCGATGCAAATGTCCTGATCTCTATTGCATACAAGAATTGTGATATTGTTTCGAGAAATGCGAGGAGATATGAAAACGTTACTTTTTCGGACATAATGTATTTTTTGAGCCGCTTCACTGCAGTAAAAATAAGCAACATATTTACCATGATCGATCATCTCAAAGAGCTGTTGGTTGATTTCGGGGTCACTGACCTCCGACAAAAACTTTGCCACACTCCATGGATTTAAAGATTTCATGGCCTCCGTTGCGTTTCTGATGATCCTGTCTCGTACAGAATTTGAGGGCTTCGACGACATTTTCACTTTCATAGCCGCTATGGCTCTTTCCAGGTCATTTTTAGTTTTTTCATTGAGGTTAATTAAATGTGCTGTAACAAGTTGTCCAAAATATAAAATCAATTAGTCAGGGCTGAAACTGATAAATGAAATTTTTTCAGATCGAACCAAAAATAAAAGTGAGACAAAGGATGAGATTTAAATATTTTTGAGTTTATCAAGTTATATACCGCATTCCAATCATGCCATAAAAATATACGAAGAATCAATTTACGGCTAAAATAGATAATAAATAATATTTATTAATAATAAAAGATATTTCTAAATACTTGCCCATAAACTTCTTGACCGATGGATTGGCCATTAACACCTGATTCAGATCCCTGTGATAGCGCTCGAGGCAGTTATTCGTTCGATCTAGGGCGCCGAACACACTGAATCCCTCCGGAGTGACAGTGGTCATCCATTCTTTGCGAAAATAAGCAAAGAATTTCTTCCAACGATTTATACTTCCTTTTTTCTCACCTAATGCATAAGCCAATTCCTCAACATATTGAAGGCCATGCTCAATCAATTCCGCTGGAAGAAGGGCTAGTGCAATGATTTTCTTTAGAATAGCATGCCCTTCGGGATTTCTCTCCTTATTATTGTATGGCAGACACAGGTGGTACTTTTTAGCTCTTCTGATGACGGCCTGGATACATATAAGATACATGAAACATAAACATACGTATAAGATCGATCATAAGAGATGTATAAAAAAATGAACTTTTAAATAAAAAATCTTGCCGAATAACATTTTATAAGAAAGGACCCGCTTACTACAGCGCAAAATAGCCCTTGATGCCACACGAGAAAAATTTTTTTTTCGCAAAATGTGAAAATTTACGTCAAAATAAGGATATCATACTGGGGCATTAACCGAACAAATGTGAATTTCGTCAAAAAATCGCTGGCAGTCAAGGGGGGGGGGGGCGTGAAAAAGATTAAATTAAAAGAAATTGCCTTCAGAAAACCCCTGAGCACGACTTTTTCGGTCAATGTCCCATTATGATCTTCTTATTTTTACGTAAATTTTCATATTTATAGAAAAAAAATTTTTTTTTCTCGTGAGGCACTAAGGTCTATTTTTGGCCTAAAGTACGCAAATATTTTACAGATATTATTTATGTTATCATTGAAATCGTAAAGAGCCTGCGGTGGGCTTTTTAGACCGAAACTAATAGATTGAAATACGAAATTTTATTCAGTAAATCTGTAAGAAAATCAAAACCAACTTGTGAGAAGTGGAACCAACAACCTAGACACTTTTTCTTAGAAATTCCAAAACTTTCCTTCAGCGATCTACGGAGGCCTTTTTCATAGTCAGTAAGCGCTACTTTTGGGCGAAACTCTGGAAACAACTGCTTGACTCTGCCGAATACGGCGTTGTAGGCAAGGCGTGAGCGCTCCGACATTAAGACCCATGCTATGGGGTACCACTGTAAATAAAAAACATCTTTCATTGTCTTCTGCACTCGTATCAAAAATAAAGAGAAAATTGACTTGGACGCGGGAAAATCTTGCATTGTGGAGCAACATAATTTTGAAAATCGTGCGTAATTTTCAATTGGCCGCACTCATTGGAAAATACTATTTTCTTCTTTATAAAGTTAGATTTCATAAATGCCCTCGGAAGTGAAATCGCCTATAAGAGCGATATCACTTCTAAAATTTATTTTATAACTTGGATCAAGATGCGCCTAGGTCTTTTCTGATCTCGTTTTGTCTAAAAAATTACGAAATCAGGATCAAGAGTTGGATTTTTAAAATTTATTGTTAAAAATACGCGATAAAATACTGAAGGGGCATTCACAGAGATTATTAACAAAACTTTTTAAGAAGTGTAAGAATTTTAAAGTTTAAAATCCATTATTGACAATTTTTTTTATCATGTTGTCTTTTTACTTATGAGATACCTATGAGGTACTAGAAATCAATTTTGATGCAAATAAGAAGAGAATTATTTTAAGTTTTTATAATATATTCCATGCGCTAAATTTTATTTTTACAGAAATTTTCAAACAAAATTTTTCAATTTTCTAGACACTGTCTTTTTTTGTAATCATCCGCAATTTTTCCACTATTTAATCAGGAATGATAACTTGTTAACTTTTTTTTCATTTCTCTCTATAGTTTTTTTAATAATGAAAGGTAGTCAAAAAGAATACAGTATTTCCAGAAATTTAATAACTGACCAGAACTAGACGACGTAACACAGTAAAAAAATCAGAAAAATGACAAAGTACTGACGAAGTTTCTACTGACAATATAGGGGCGTTTGAAATCAGTAGGTCACAATGTCTAAAAACATGTAGGTAGCCTTGGTTTTTGCGTTATTGACTTTATACTTCTTTCTGTATACAAAGGTTCGAAGAAGTTTCAGAAAGTAAGAAGTTTCTATATTATATAATTAGTTCTCACCACATTGTACTTTTTGGACATAATTGTCAGGAGCTGTTTAACTTGTTTTATCCTTGGAGTCGTAGCAAAAGTACCATCGAAGCCCACTTCATCCTCAGTGAACTGTTTCATGGTCTCTGGATCATATAAAAGAAGGTGATAGGTGTGCTTTTCCGTTTTAATCAGTTCATATTGCAGATTTTTCTTAGTTCCGTCCCTTGCGACGGACGTAAGGTCTTCAGGATGTTTATCAAGGTGTGCCACAAGATCCTTGATATTTTTGTAGGAACTGCTTATTCCGGTGATGGCTTCAGGCAATATCTTTGCCCTTTCTCTGACCAACGTTTTCTGCCATTCCGGAAACGATGTTGATCGACTCAGGATTGGATCGCTATACAAAAAGAGAAAATACATATTTAGCAGACCTACTTTGGATAAGTGTACTTTTTTAAAATCTTTTGTTTTTTTTTTCTTCGAATTCTTGAGTAAATTTATCTTTAAAATTTTGCCACATTTCAAGAATTTCAGGGGTCGGAGTCCGGTCTTGAGCTCAATTTTGTGAAAACAACAAAGCAGAATTTCAAAAATAGGGCAAAGATAGGGATTTTTTAACGTACATGCGAGGCTGTTTACGTTAACCTGGCTAACATTTTTTCCCAGTGAGCCGCAAATAAATTGGAAACTCATCACCTCTAAGTGCCTTTGAATTTTTAAGATTTTTTCGCAACTCAATTTCCGGTTTGAAGCCCTTACAAAATGACCATTTTCGGTCTTCTCCGGAAAATGACTTCTTTCAACCTTAAAATGCGCGAAATATGAGCACTTTCGGACAAAAACAACGGGGGTCATGTTTTGAATAAAATTGACTCAGTCTTTCAATAAATGCAATTACCAGCTCAGTCTTTTTTTCTTTTTCAGCCCTGTAATGAGCAAAAAAAATTGCCATCATTTATTTCTTTTTTTCTCGGCTCTCGATTTTTCGTCAAAAAATACATATTGAACTAGATTTTCAGAGTCGGTCTCGTTAAACAGGCTTATTTGGAGCATTTCACGTAAAAAGCTTTTATATCATGATTTTTTGAATATATTTGAATATAATTTGAAAATAAAAGCCAATTAGTGCTAGCAGACACCGGAAAAACTGGCTTTTTGCAGGATTCCCTCTTGCAGCAAGTAGATCCATCCTGTAGCAGCAACAGGACTTTTCTGTACTCTAAACCTGTTTTTCAATGTATTTTTTGACGAGAAATAGATTGCCGGGTTGAAGAAGTAGAAAAAAAATGATAGTGGCCCTTTTTTCCTCTTCTTAAAAGAAGGCAAAAAGACACCGGATGGTAATTTTATCGACAAGCTGAGTTGATTTCCTAAAAAGCATATCCTTATCATTTTTTTAAGAGGGCCAAAAAATCCTCAAATTTTGTTGCTGGGGCGAGGAATTGAACTTTGATTCAATAACATGATCGCTTACGGCCCTGGTCTGCATTATCGGTACATCAACTACTGTCTCCATATTTTATTCATTATTTATTTTATATAGTACATTTAGGCATGGAGGGGTTAGGATCTACTTGGCCGAGAATGATCCATATAAGAGCAATTTGTAAAAACTTTTGCTCAATGGAAGGAACTCAAAATTCTTTTTTCATAGGCCTTCATTTATTGATTTTTTAATTTTTTGCTATTGTTTTTTCCAAAATGCGTGGTTTTAAAATTTCTTATACACTTTTTTTTTCTTATTTTACAACTTTCAAAAATAGAATGAGCCGCCTCACATATAAAAGTGCCTATCTTTTTGTCTTGAGATCAGGTAAAGTTTTTCTGTGATTGCCACAAAAAATTTCGCTTTAACGGATGCAAATTTTTTTTCTCCCTATTTTGAGCTGAGTAAATACTCCTTTTGGTCTTGTGTAGGTAAAAAAAGTTTTTGCGACTTCTTTATCTTGAGAATTTATGAGAAAATCTCTGAGTAACAGAATTTTCAGAATAAGCAGATTTGATCCACACAGGCAATGTCGTTTTGAGTAGAGAGACCCAGTATTTTTAAATTTTTTCAAACGGATAATTTTTGATGAAAAAAAACGAGACTTGAGGAACATAAATTTTCCGAAATTGTTCTTTACATTTTCTGATCATTTTTTTCAATATTTGTAAAAAGTTGAAAATTTCTGTGAACTTTGTTTTTTGTATGATGAGGTAAAATTTTCTTCTGCTGACTTTAACCTATTGAGTTTTTTCAAGTTTGTTTCTCCTGAATCGTTCTTTATTCTTGGAAAGCGGGGGAAAAACGCAAAATTTTTGTTCACTATTTACCTCAACTTGAATAAAACAAATGTTCTACGACTAGCTTTTTTTTGCTGTAGTCAGTCAAAGTCATTTTTTTCGAATTTTCCTGGTCGTTTTTCATGTTTGAGAAGCCTGAGATTTTGGTGCCATTATCGTTTTTTTGCTTCGAGAAGAAAAAAACATTGTCTATACTTTTCAGGTTTAACAGGGCCGGGATGAAAATTTTCAGAAGCAAAGGTTGGGTGAAAGTGTAGTATATGAAAATATCAAGCGCAAGATTCTAAAGGCATTTTTCTGAGGTTGCTTGATTGCAAGAAATCAAAGTTTTTAAATTCAGTAAAAAATAGAGGAACCAGTAAACAACAAAAGGTAGTTAGAATTAGTGCAACTCAGCACTGAATGAATGTGCAGTTGATCTTTAATCATCACTTTTAAAAATAGAAGTGCTAAGCTCAATTTCGACCCATAACCTGGGTAAATCGCTTTTCCAGTGCTCTGAAAATAGAAGTGCTACACTTTTGCCCCATAAGCTAGATAAATTGTTTTCCCAGCGTACCGTAAGGTTGGTGCTAAAGATGATTAACTAATTTCGGGGTTCTAAGAATTTTGGTAGTATCTTATGATGTAATACAAGTTTTGAAATACATCATATTGAGATCAAAATTGTGATGAGGGCAAAAAACATTTAAAATATTAAGTTTTAGCAAGTTATTACAAATTTGTAATAATTGGAATTGCAATTCATTTTTACTTACTCTTCTTCCTGTGCATTAAAAATTTCAAAGGGCGTCAGGGTTTTTTCGACATGAATTCTTTTCTTGCACTTTGCGGTAAACAATTTCTTCGCCGTGCTTGTATGCTTACTTTTTATACACGTATGCTCTGATCCATACAGTTCAAAGAGTCCATCTTGACGTTTTCGGATTTTTGCATGACATCCCGCTTTAGCTTTGATACAAGACCACCTTAAACAAAAGAGCAAAAGAAGAGGTAAAAGGGAGAAATTTATTATTAAATAAAACATTGATAACCTGTCAAAATTTATTTTGCCAATGAGAAATGTTAGCCGTACAATTTTGCCGGGAAAAAATTTTTTGGCCGCTATTTATAAATGACGTTACACTCAAAGGAAAAATGGATGGATATCGCACAGAATGAAACATTTTGCAAAAATTGCAAAGTTTTGAGCGAAAACGCAAAATTTTTCGGTAATAGAACAAGACCGTATACAAAATGTTTTACGAATTTTTCAGGTCATTTTCCATTTTTGAGCGAGCGCGAGAATATTTTTCGAAAGCGCGGAAAAAACGATAAAATATGGTGGGGTTCGTTTTTCCAATCCCGGAAAATGACTGAATAAGTTTTTTTACTTATACATTTTAATGAGTTGAAATAATTAAAATTTTAATGTAAATTCGCATTTATATGGGAAATTTCCGTAAAAGATCCAAATCTGGACAAATTTGCTCAGAATTTATGCAAGTTAGATACTTTGAAGGACTTCGAACAAATTTGCACAAATTCGGAGCAATTTTTTCCAAATTTGGATCTTTTTTCTCGGGTTTTGCAAATTATATATAGGAATTCACGTTTTCATGTTAATTTATTCGTAAATTTCAATTCATATTAAAATGTCAATACAAGTCAAAATTCTAAAATACTCCAATTTTATATTTTCGTGTAATTTTGTTTCTATAATTTTTTATAGTTTGAGTATTTTTCATTAAAAAGTTTCCTTTTTTCAAGCAAAAAACGGGAAACGGATAAATATCGAATTTTTTTAAGCTGTAACTTTCCTATTTGCGGATAAATGAGCATTTTTTAATCAAAGTTTCATCACCAAACACGTGGGAAAAAGGTGAGATTTTTAGATACATATATAGTTGGAATTTAATTTAGACGTGGTTTTTTGAAGAATTAAAACATTCTTCCGGACTAAGAAAAAAGTGACTGTACTTTGGCAAAAAATATCATTTTGATATTCTTTTTAATTTCAAATTAATGACTTCAATTAGGGCATTTAATTTTTCACATTGAAAGTAGCAACCGAAAATTAGATTTTCCCGAGATTTCTAGATCTACCCTTGCATTGTGAGAAATTAATTTCTCCGGAAAATTGGACAATTTTTTCAGTTGAATTGGAAAAAAAATTTGGTCTAGTTTAAAAAGTATGGCATTTCAAAACTTTTGGGTATTCGAAATTCGTACAAAGATGTATAATTGCAAATTCAATTGTTTCATTAAAAAATCATAATAATATCTCTTTTGAAAAATTGATGTAATGATTGTTTTTGAAGCGTAAAAAGCAACTGAATGTTAAGAAATATCTAATTTTTGAATTCATTCACAATTGTTTAAACAATGAAGAAAAACCTGGAACATTTGCAGATTTTTTATTGACTTGAAAATTTTTTGGCATCAAAAAAGGATAACAAAAATTTAAACTTTTGTTGCTGGGACGGAGAATTGAAGAAACTTGTTGATGTTCCGTAAAATTTTGAGCTGTTGGAATTTCTACAGTATAAAAAATTATCTTAAAAACAACTAGAAATTATTGTGTCAATAAATTTTTTTTGCCACGCATCTTCAGCCTCGTTTGAGAGTGACGTACTTTTCTGCTCACCTCCATTTTTCTCATCTTTTAAAAAGGACCTGACCGGGATTTTTTTTTAATCGGAAATGTTAAAACTCCTCACCCATGTTAATTATGTTTTTCCCCGGATGTGTGAAAATCGAAAAACATATACACGCATAAATAGACAAGTATATCGTAAAAAGACGCGCGACTTCGGTGATGTGTGTTATGGGTATTGTATACACGTTTGTTTTTATGTGCCGAATTCTACGAAAATACCATCATTATTTTCATTATACAAGCAGCGTGCTATTTGAGCGTACGGGTATGCAAATATCAATTATATTAATAAATTGTTTTTATTTGAAAAATTTTAAAACTTCTTCACAAAGACAAAGTCAAATCAATAATCATTTTTCAATCTTGTTACGAAGTTGCTAATTGTGTTTATTTCTTAAAAAATCCAGAAAATCAAAATTTTTGCAAACAATTTGCAGAACCCGATTTTTTGGCGGTTTTTCCACAAAAGGAAATCTTTGATTTTTTAGTAAATAAAAAAAAAATAATATTTTCAAAAATTTAATCCATTTTTCAAAGTTTTATATGGAATCAAATTTTTTGTATATGAGTGGAAAAAGGCGAAACATGGAAAGGATTGAAAAAAGTACCTACCGTGGTCGAGCGCTTTCTTTTTCAGATTTTAATGCAAAGTTGTAGTCTTCACAGCATATTCCACGAGCAAACTCACGAATTTCAACAATACGAATTGCTGAATCTGCTGCCATCACAACTTTTTTCTTTTCTCCATTTTTTTTTGAATCAATTTCACTCCTGGAAATGGGCAACGGCTTTTTGAAGGACTCCGTAGAGGGTTCAATCGATTTCTCCGAGGTCGCGGGGTTAAGCACGGATTTTTCCGAGGTCGTGGGTTCAAGCACATAATTTTCCGAGGTCGTGGGGTTCAGGACAGATTTTTCGACGGGCGTGGGAGGGTCAACACTAACCACGATTTTTGGCAAGATTTTTAATGGCACTGCTTGCGGCAGTGTTAATATTTCTCGCGGATTTATATTCAAAAAACTGGAATTATTTACATTCTGGGAATTATTTTTAACTGCACTCACGACTTGAAAATTTGGCGAATTTGATGACGGAGTTTTCGGAAGAATAAACCGAAATTGGTTCATCTTGCGCGAGAAATTTCGAGGGCGATGTTTTATAAACAAAGTCTCGCGGAAAACTGAGACATAATGTCACGCATATATATGCATCATAAATACAGAAAATCCCTGCGGACCAATGAAAATCGTCACGTGTTGTCCTCCGCGCGGCAACGCTTCTGAATATTATTATAATTGTTTTTCCATGAACTTGTGTTCTTATACAGTTTTGCCAATGTTCCGCCAATATTGGTAATTTATAAATCATATTAGAGTAATTTTTTTCTACAAGAAAAATGTATTGCAAGGAATAAAAAATTCGCATTTTATATTTTTGTGTTTGGAATTTAATAATACACAATGAATGGTTTTTTTTCTCACCCAATTAAAATTTGTAAAAAAAAAATGCAATTTAACGAGCAATTATTCAGATAAAATTGTAAAAAGTTCGATTGCAAGATGAAAAATGAGCGCGAGAAAAATTGATGCATCATAATATAGCTGTATATGTACAAAATATTACCATAAACAATTATAGAACGTGAATAACAACACGCAGTTGTATAAAGTTTGTAAAAATTACTAAATTAAATATTTTTTTACAAACACTCAAAATTATTTTTATGTATTTTGAATTTCATAAACATAGT
>WUQG02043669.1:0-10567 GCA_011317285.2 Androctonus mauritanicus
AAATTGAAAGCATATTCATGTGGTATCTTTAAAATCTATGCAACACTGGCACTGATAAATAATTTTCATTCCCATTATCTGATTGAGATATTTTGAATGAATATTACTTTGTAATGTTTAGACATCTTAATGAAACTTCTAAAATGTCTTAATGAATTTACTGTATTAAGAGAGAATGTTAGTTTACATCATTCTTATGTATAATGCTAAATGTAAAATAAAAAATATCGATTATTCAATAAACGGACGAATTCCTATTCTATTAAATACATAAAAACAATTTTTATTTTTATTTACATTAAAACTGAAAAGCATAAAACAATTAATAAAATTTACAGAGCATCGAAAATCATCATTAT
Source organism: Androctonus mauritanicus (assembly GCA_011317285.2). Lineage (NCBI taxonomy): Eukaryota > Metazoa > Arthropoda > Arachnida > Scorpiones > Buthidae > Androctonus > Androctonus mauritanicus. Next base: position 360 of record WUQG02043669.1, read on the forward strand.
AATGTTTATTCTTTATTTATATTCCATATTTTATTGTTATTTATTTAAATTTTCAACAAATTGTAAATTTATACAAGTTTTATTCATTGTGATATGATAATGTCGCGAATTATATTCTATTATTTTATATTTTTAAAGAAATACCCACACTAAAGGAAATATAAACTTACATTTAATTTATTTTCAAGCGTTATAAGAAAATTTATCAAATGAATAATCTACATTGTCAAATGATAATTGATTGTCGGAAAGCTATAAATAAAGCGTTCCCATATATACATCATCAATTATTCCATATAAACAATGCTTTAATAAACCTTTTATGAACAGATTCGTAAATATCGGAGATAATTGTTTGATTCTGAATATTTTGTCGGTAATGGGAGTATTTGAAATTAATAAATGACCTTTATCATCATTTATTGTAAAAGAGAGATCGGAAATATAAAAAACTGTAAAAATTTTAATTGTTCATTTAATATATTTTTTTTTTCAATTAGCCAATTCATTTATTCCTGACGGTAATTTCTGAAACATAATATTATGGTTTATATTTTACGATCATTTCTATCCAAAGTTTTCTAATAATTGCACTTACAATTTTAGCATTTCTGAAATGATTGTTTCTGAACTATCTTTAATGGAATTAAAATCTTCCATTAAAGATAGTTTATAACGGCGCATTTTTGTGATGTTCATGTCAAAATATCTTTGTAATGACCAAAGTATGTCTAAATTTCGCATACCACATAACGTAAGAATTACTTACATATCTGGAAGTTCCATTTGTTCGATCCTATTAACTATGGCAAGAGCTTTTTCACCTTACTAATATTTCAGTCTGAAAGGTTCGATGGCAATTAAAACATCCAGCAATATATAAATTCAAGTAAAAATACTTCTCTGATTAAATTTAGGGTTTCTTATCAATATCGTATATCCCAATTCATGAGGAATTTTGATTGCTTGGCATGCAATGGCTGAAACCTTCATCAGTCTACGTGATATCTAATGGATAACATAGATCTTCATAGCTGCTTTCAAAAACCGATTTTTTTAGATTATATTTTTAAAATTATAATCTAAAAAAATTATCTTTAATTCTGCCTAATGTAAATCAATCAGGTAGATTTTGAAGAGGTTTAATTGATTAAACCTTAACGCATTTATGTTTTTACTACAGTAGAACTCCGTTTAACACCGATCCGTTTAACGTTATTTCTATATAAGGCGGTTTTTTCGATTTTTCAATTTTATATTGATTCATTTCGGCGCAGTTTTTCAAACCGTTATAGCCACGTAAATCCGATATCGCACTAATTTGTTGTTTTGATATTCCTATGCCGTCTTGCAATGCGTTTGATATCAATGCAGTTCACATCCCTAAGTCTGCTGACCTACCGTTCATATTTATGATTAATCATCAACGTAAAAATAATAATTATCTCATTTCAGTTTTAATCTGAACGCTGTTTCTTAGAACTATGACAATTGATGTTGAACGAAAGAAGAAAAACCAAATGATATTAAATGACTTCTTAACGAAAAAATAAAAAGTGTCACAAACATAAATTATTTTCTCGAATATATTTGATTTTCATGAATTATTTATCAATGCAAATCGTTATAACAATCAAAAATGTTCTTAATTAATGTATTATTAATACAATATTAATATATAGGCCCTATTACAAAATAAAATAAAATTGTATATATATTTTTTACTCACTGTCCTGTTTCACTTATCCTCATTATTTACATGTTAAGATGATCTCGTTTAACGCTGTTTCATTTATCGCTTGGTGTTTTTGGACGTATCCTTCGCGTTAAATGGTATCTTACTGAATAAAAGTTTTAATTAAAGATTTCTGAAAAGTTTTTGAAATCATTTATTTTTCGATTTATTACAGAAGCAATTAGATTAATTCATTGAGATCCCTTGAAAATCCTTGGAAAAACCATAGATAGTTATACCAAAAGATGCATTTCTAGTGACATATTAGAATTTTTATCTAATTTTAGGCTGTAATATTTTTCGGGTGCATGAAAGAAAAGTCTTTCTCCTGAAGTTTGATATAATTTTATTTTACGATTTTGATTCTTTTTAAATTATCAGTAAATTCAAACAGTGATTCTTGAGGTATTCGTTGTTATGAATTTGTGTAGCGATGGCAGTAAGGTGTTCATTGAAAAATGATCAGTTTTTTTAATATTATAGTTTATACTCTTTCTTGAAATAAACACATCCTTTTGAATCCCTGTGTAAAATTTATAATACTTTCTAATCTTTTAGAAAATTTTTTTTCTGTCTTATCATTTTATTAATCGAAATCAGAAATATAATCTAAAAGATTAAAATGGGAATCATAAATAATGCCAGATCGATATCAACTTTGATAACGTCCTGGCATCACTTCATAAGTTTTCAAATCATATTATTTTACCCTTCGATTTTTATTGCTTTTTTGCATTTTATATAATTTTCATTTTTCACTCACAAGTCAGTATTTGTTAGTAAGATAGAAGTCTAATATAAGCTATAGAATTGACTTTTTCTTCTATATTATGTTCACACTGTGGATTGAGAGATTTATTCCTAACATGGATGTATAATATATCCATGACAATATTCAGGTGAAGATTTGCATACTGTAAGAGGGTTCACGTAATGATGGGTCATTGATTTGAGTGGATAAAATTGTTACAATATTTAAGCATAACTTTTCGCGCGAATTTGTTAAGATTATATTGGTCCCTATCGCATCACTAGTTTACACTTATTGCAGTAATATAGATTGGAGAAGTTTGCTACATGGAAAATTTGAAAAGCAGTTTATATATAAAAACACAATTACTTTTCCATTGTAAAATTTTACAAATTAATTTTTTTATTTTCTATTTCCCCTTTTAATTAAATTCATTCACACCATATTAAAGTGCATATAATGCATGCGAAAATTAAGTGAGTAAACTCAAACTCACTTCAAGAATTTTTGAGTTTTCCAAATAGGTATAATGATCGATCTCTATTCCATTCTAGTAAATCTCTAAAGTACCGCATATGCTCGTAACATTCCACCTAGATCTAACGTTATAATTCTATAATTTATTTCTATCGATATAACTGATTCAAAAATTCAATTCAGTTTGAACACAATTGTAACTGTGTTCGAGTTATAATTTTGATTTTTTGGAGAGTTTAATTTCATCAATGAGAAAAAGCACTTATTACAAAGAACCAAACCACAAATGTAGCTGACATGTTAGTTTTTCTATATTCAAATTTCTTCGTATATTACTATTAGTAATGTCACACAAATACTGTTATGAAATAATAATTTATAAAAGTAATAAATGATTTGCAACGATTATCGTTGGAAATCATAGTAAACATTAGTTCAGAAATATCAATCGTTATTATTAATGACGAATGGATTTTTAACTTTTCACTTGTCTCTATTCTTCTTCCAACTTTCGCAGCAATAATAAGTTTTTTCATTTACTGTATAAATATAACTTCATGATATTTTACATTAATTGAGTATAGAAATTGTTATGTTTACCGAAATGATAATTCATTACATTCAACATATACTATAAAAAAAATATTAAATTCTACTGGTCGGTAAACTGTATTTCGAGATCTGTATTTGTATGGGAGAGCGAACAAAATACAGTATCGAATACTCTATTTTGTTCATCGATATCTTGTTACTAGTGAATGTATTGAGCTACAGATAATAAAATTCTTACATTTTCCCAAATAATTTATAATAGCGATAAACTGTCATAAAGCTTAAGTTAAAAAAATAAGAAAATCAATTAAAAACTTATAAAATGATAAACAGTATTTGAAGTATCTAATAATAATTTATAAGGTACGTTTAAAGTATAAAGTATAACTTAATCGTTTATTATGTATATTTTAAATTTTATAAATTAAATTTTAACGTAGGGTAACACCAGGAAATATGGCGCATCTGATTTTCTTTCCTGAGAAAATAATTAATAATCATAATCAAAAACTTTATGGTTCAAAATATCTTAAATGATAACATATGCAAAAAATAATGTCAAAAATTAATTAAACAAAATGACACCAAGTAACAAAATAAGCAGTTTTAAACTATCCCATCTACATTTGATAAATATTGTGTTTTTTACTGATTGATGATTTTTTCTGACAGATACTAACTGATCACTTTTTACTGATTGAACCCATGATCTTACTTGTTAATTTAGAATTAGAAAACGGCTACAAACACACTATCATACATAACAGCTACTTTAAAAGAATCCTTCAGTCTGATCATAAATGTTTAATATATAAAAATAGTTGTAAATTTTATAAGCATGCTGAAATATAATGTGGATTATATAATTATCTTAGATAAAGCACATCAACGTGTATGCTATTAAAACAAATGAATGCCAGTTAGACCCCACGGCCCGAGGGCCACATCCGGCCCGCGGACAGATTTTGTCCAGCCTGCGGAGAGCTAGCATACTTGAAAACCGGCATGATCGCAATATTTTTTCTATTATTAGTACCTCATGCATCGGAAAGTAAAAACATTTTTTTATATGCGGCCCGCTAGAGACCTTACAGAAGTCTGTGTGGCCCGCGGTCAGAAAAGTTTGGAGACCCCTGCTCTATGCTGTAATCATTACCACAACACCATCCAGCTCTAGAACGTGTATATACTTACTTAGCTGTGCCGTTTCTCCGATTTTTCGCTATAAGATATAATTACGTTAATAATTACAGCTTAAATATAACAGCGGTTGTAATTGACATTATCGGATGCGGATTTAATTATATGAAAATAAATATTATATTGCATATAAGTATATTTATTAATATTAAAAATTTAATTAAGAGAATAAATGAAGAGTAATTTAAAGTATTACAGTATAGAGGAGACTGGATCAGTAAATAGCAATTGTGATATTTCTCATTGCTTATTTTAATGCTGTATTATAGAATAAATAAAATAATGAACGAACAATTCAAAGAACTATTGAATGATGTGATATTGTTTTAGTTGTAAAATTATATGTCTAAAATGTTACAAAACTGTTTTTCTACTGAGAGTAAAATGTTTTCTGTAGAAAGTTTTATTTCTGCCGCTCTATAAAATATTTCTCTTCAATTATTATTATATAAAATCATTGTCAGTATTTACTGTACTGTATCACAATTTTTTAATAGAGAATATCCTAATATAAAAAATAACCTATAACAATTGTTATTGTTAATTTTATCGTTATAAAAATATGAAGTTTTGCGTTAAGGATTGGAAAGTAATAACAAAGAGAAGATGACAAACAGAAAAGGAAAAGCTTTAATAAATATTTCAAACTATTTATTAAGAAAAATATTTAGCTGATTAGGTGGTTAACTACTACAAATTAAGTAGAGAAATATTTCTTTATATATAATGATAACTAGATTTTTAAAATTGAGTTTAGTTATAAATATATGAAGAACAGTATACTAAATGAAATTACAAAATAACAGTGATATAGAATTTTGACGGCTTAATCTAAATATGCTGAAATCGTGAATGTCATGCCAATAGATATATATCTTTAACAAAATGATTGGATGTTATATCTACTAAAACATCCTAATTTAATAGCATTGCTTAAAATTAGCTATAAACATTTCAATTAAGAAATAGACAAAAGAAACTGTCAATCCACATATGAGAAGGACAAAAGGACTTAGTAGATCGTTCATTTTTAATGGTTGAATATTTTCCTCATTTCCTTTCATATCACGTTTTCCCCGTGAATATATTATTTGATTTGTTATTCCTGCTTCGTATAATCTGGATATTCTAAAAACGAAAAATATAGGGAATAGTTTTAAAATAAATTACATTTGAAATTTTGTATATGTAATTTGTTCAAGTATAAATTATGCAACTCACATATGATTCACATGTTTTAGAAACAAGAAATCTTTCCTCATTGCATAGGATAATTGGGATGTAAAAATGGAATCATCAGATATCACAAAATTTTCTAATCCATATTTATGACTGTATTTTTGCAGAATAAAATCAGACTGAATATAAGCGAAGTTACCTTTTAAGACTTGTTTAAACCCTTCATCATTATTGAAGTAGTTATTATTTGATTTTATATGATCTATTAGAAGCTTTCCATGATCGGTTTTTGTTTCCTAAAGAAGAAATTTATTAAGTACATTTTTTGATAATTAAAGATTATTAGTATTAACTAATGAATTCGTTTTTCGCGACTCTCCATTATTGAATATACGTACATTAATAAATTTAATCAATAGAAAGTGTCCTTCAATTCCGCAAGAATATTTCCCTTTTGCAACAGCATCTGCTAATTGTGGGAAAGTGGTTGGTATGACTTCCAATATCGGACAGGTCAGAAATGATTTAAGATTTCCACTATAACTCATAACTAAAACGATTATCGAAAGCAGCCATATTCCAATAAGTAATCTAGATGGAAATCGACGAATAGTATTCAAATTGCCACCTGAAAAAAAAAAACACAATTTATAGCATCATCATTTATAAACTCTTTAACAAATATTTTATTCGAAATTATATAAGATGTGTAGTTACCTTGATAAGCCAAAGAACCAAAGAGAAACCAAAACACTTTCATTCTTGGCCAATAAATATTCATTTCTTCTAAAACAATTTCGTTTTCAATCACTTTGTGCAGAATTAAGGTAAATATCGGCAAAATAAACGAAATTGCTATCCATATCTATAAAAAAATAATATGATTATAAATTAATCATTTGAATAAAACAATTTGATTAAGTTTATTACTACAAAAAACACAGTTTCAATTATTTGTATACCTTTGTAAAATTAAAGTTACTTTTTACGAATAAAAAATACAGATGTCCTTCGCTTTATACGATTAATTGGTTCTATGAAATAATCATATAACACGAATGCGCTTAAAGTGAATTGAATTTTGCATAGATGAGATAGGGATAGGAGTTTGTTCAGAAGGGTAACAAAAATGAAAACTTTACACTTGCGAGCAAAAGTAATTTTAATGAATGAATTATTTAAACTTATAAACAAAAAACACAAATTTTAATGAATGAGTGGTTTTATGAATGAATTTATTTATTTATGGCATAAACACCTAAACACTACATAACTTCTGACAGTTTTCAATCCGATCATGAATGGATTGCCTGCGATGAATCTGGATCATCACTCTCTTGCTCTTCTGATGTCCCTGAGATGAAAGCCTGATGGACTTCAACGTTTTTAATGAAACAGTCGAAATTCAGCTGATGGGCAGCATTCTTCCTCTCTGTATAAAGTTTTTTGTAGTAAGCCAAAGAATTCTGAAATTTTTCGCAACATTGGCGCTTAGAAGCGCCAATACGAGGGATATCTGCACTATAAGTTATTGCAAAGCATTCTTTAACAATTCTTAAATGTAACTTCATTGATCAAAAGTATGCATAATGAAGCATTCCTCATATACAATATTTTCATAATTTCATACATTTACTGTTGTAATATCCCTTCAGGTTTTTTCTTTCTAAGTTTCTTCTTTTCTTTCCAAATAAAGGATGCTGAATTCTTTCTATATCTAGAACAAACAGTCATATTCTTTAAGGGAATTTCTTCTTGAAAATTTTGGAAGTCTGGTATTGGTTAGAGTGGATTGTTTTTATTTATGCCATAAAATTACACAAGAGATGTAGTTTGGCGGCCGTTTTAGAGCTTATCAAAGACTGATCGAAAGGTTCTATTATCTGCCATCAGAATTTGTGGGACCGACAACTCCAATAGGAAACAATCATTCACGACAGAACCATCTCGCTGAAGTATGATTACATTAAAGCCTATAAACGTACATATAAACGCAGAATTTAGAATCATATATATATTTTTTATCTATAGATGATACCTTTTGCTTATCTTATTGATTACAAATGATGGGGTTACTTGTAATTAACAGATTGAAATAGTTTCTAATTGAAACAGATTGGAGTAGTTTCTTGCAGACAAGGGAAAAGCAAAAACACTTTTGTTCTGTGCCAAGACTCATTGAAAATTAAACTTAAAAGGATTTAATGAATTTAAACTAAGCTGATAATAGAACATAAATATCAGGTAGAAATAAATATCTTAGTCAAATTAAAAAGAAAAAATTAGCCACTGTAAGTACAGAGTGGTTATAAATTAACTAACCTTACTCACAGCTTACTGAGCGAATTCTAATCAACATACAACCCTAAAACTTGGTATATACGCTAATTAGTCAATGCGGTCGCGATTTTCGATGAAATATCAAATAATTCAAATTTTCACCACCAAGCAAAAATATGGCCCTTTATGGATGAAAATTATATTCAGAAATTCAGCATTACATTATCGATTTTTGAATAAAAACGATTTATCAGCAAACTAATAAGTCGTTTTTATTCAAAAATCAGTTATAAAACTTCGTGCTCTATATAAGTCAATTATATGGTAGATACATAAGACTCTATGAGCAATGTTCGCTGAGGATTGCTGTGAATATCTGTGACATGCCGATTCATTTCCTTCATGTTACGTACCAATTATTAATTGAAGACATTGTAACCTACTAATTTGGCAATATGTTAAAATAGTGTATATTTTTATTTAAACGTACTCTTGAGGCTGGGTACATTCTTATGAGATGGAGTAGAGCTAAAATCATTCCGATTTTAAAAAAGCACAATAGTCCATCTGACGCTTCTTCGTATAGACCCATCACTATTACCGACTGCTTATTACGTGTATTCGAAAAAGTTCTTTTGAAATGTATTTATCATCTGCAAAAAATGCCATTTCTTCCGATAAACATTATGCTTTAAAAAGTAGATCAACAATTTCTAATTTGCTGGTTTTCACTAGAAGCATCTATATTTAATTTTGAGAATAAAAAGACAACTCACGCCCTTTTTTGGATCTTTCAGCTGCTTTCGATTCTGTAAATATCAAATTGCTATATTATAGGCTTGTTAATGACTTTAACATTGACTATATTTTTATTTACTGGATAATAAAGTTTTTAAAATCTAGAAGATACTATGTTTCCTGTAATGGCCATATTTCTTTCGACTACATACCTACTCTTGGAATTGCGCAGGGATCGCCTCTAAGTGCTCTTCTCTTTGTTTTATATGTCAATCCAGTTTTCAATCTTAGTAAAATTCAACAATTATAGGCTATGCTGATGATTTTAAAATTTTTTGCTCCAATAAATCGGATTTGGTTAATGATATGCTTTAATTTCTGTGGTTCATGAGTAATAATTTGGCTATTAATTACAAGAAATCTTCATACATGGTTTTTGCTGTTAGAAATGCTGAAGAAGTCTCTTTGATCACTTGCTGTGGGCACTATCAATCAAGTAAACATTCATAAAGAGTTGGGTATTATATTAGACTCTGGATTAACTTTTATGCATCATATCCAGTATTTGATTAACCAAATTCATAGAAAATCTGCCATTACGAACAGATACTTGGGAAACCTCTCAGACAGTCGTGCATTATCCATGTGGTTTTATGCAGTCTTCGTCTCCGCCATATCGTATGGAATCTCTGTATATGCCTCTGTTTCCGTTAGTTGGATTGATAAATTATTTGTATCTTATCACCATGCTCTCAGAAATGTAAGAAATTTCATAGCTCGTAATCGATTATCCAAATCATCCGAGAATGACAATCTTGTGGTGTTTCCATCGCTCGACGATATTATTCGTTCACAAGATTTAAAGATGACGAAGAAATTTGTGGTTGGTGATCTTAAATCTGACTTTATCAACTTTAGCATTCCTCAGGTTAATACTTGCAAAACGGAGCATCTTCATATCGAGAAATATCGGTTTGAGAAAATGTCAAACTCGTTATACGCGCAGCAAAAACATTCAACGATTTTTACTTTGGTTCTGGTGATTGTTAGGGGGGTCACCCATAATCAATGATGGGGTGAAGTTTGTAGATAAATATTTAAATAATGTTGATTGTTTTAGGTATAACGGTAAAACGGCCTTTGAAATAGTACATATACGCCCGAACACCGAATTCTCATAATGACCAAAAAACATCCACAACGCATTGTGGCCAGTTCCAAACGACCAAACACCGATACTCAACATTATTTCTCTTAGTGGCCTTCGTGAGGCAATTCCAACGCGTTGTAGGCAAC